>BGPR01006273.1:53291-82209 GCA_013235015.1 Araneus ventricosus | reverse complement strand
TTTAGTTTAGAATTTTCTGTAAAGTATTGTTTAAATTTACATTGCTAAAGGCACTATAATTTTGTTTGTGCAAAAAATATGCTGAACATAATTTGTGGCGGACTAAAATCGTCCTAAATCCGTCTTAATTATGTATGCTTATAATCTGTTGTAACAGATATCTTCGTTTAGAATTTTCTGTAAAAAATTGAAACGTCTTTATTTAGATCATTTTTCTAGTATTTTTATATATATTATTATAAGTAAATATTATTCTACGAAATCAAATACATGGGTCAACCTATATAAGTGTTATATTTTTAAATTTTCACTTTTGTCCCCTAAAGTATTGAAATTAAACACTATAGTAATTGAAATCATTCCTTAAATTTCAGACATAAATTATTCTACTTCTTTATACTAAATACAAATTATTCGTTTCTATGTATGACAATGAATCGTTTCCATTAATTTTGGGTTTTCGGTAAGAAAATCAATGTAATTGTCTTATTTTTTTACGTCGCGATCTTTCCAATATATTTTAGAATCGTATTACAATCTTGGTATTTTAAAAAGGAAGCGTAGACTTGGTATTCTGAAAGGAAGTGTGGACTTGATATGAATTATTTGTAGATGCCGGACGTCATTATTTTTGCCCAACTTCCTTGTTGATATGTAAGCCTTCAACTTCAGATCAATGTCAAAGCTTTTTTGTTAGCTTAGAATAAAAAGAAACGTTGACATTCAAATTTATAAAATATGATACCATTTCTTATTTGGATAGATGTTTATCAGAGAAAGACAAAATTACAATTTGATAGGCAATTCCAAGTCAAAACAATTTTTATGTAAATATTAATTTCTTTATTGTAGGTTTATTTTAATTGGACTGTGTAAGGAGTCTTTTTTATATATAAGATAGCATTGTTCTTTAAATTATGAAATTATCTTAGAAAATATTTTGTTGCTGTCAAGAGACTATAACTTAGACGACAACAACAGTTGTATTCATAAAAGATTAAAGTAAAAGAGGATAGATTTACATCTTTTCAATGAATCATTAGCAAGTATATTTATTTTATCCATAATAGAGGTATATTTAATCAGAAATTAGTTTTTTACAGAAATCATAGCGTAAGTTTCAAAATGTTGATGAAATTAATATTGCTTTACACCTGTTAGTGCTCACATTGTCAGTCCATATATGCATTAGAATCTTAAAATTTCAAAATTTTTATCTCTATATTCATATGCTCTAAACTAATGTAATTCAAACTAAATCAGTTTCTTTTTTAGAAGTTTCTTAGAGAGTTCTATCGAAAATTTCAATAGATTGCCAAAAATTATTTTCTAAATTTCTCATACAAATAACTTCACTAATAAAATGCTGCTCTATTGAAGTATGATTTCGTATTGATTATTCCGAATTTACTTTAAAAATTTCATTTCTTTTAAAGTCAATCATACAAACAAGATTTCGTTAAACAGAAATTTGAAATCGATTTCCCTTTATTTACAATAGCATCTTCTATTCCCTCAGGATTTATATTAGATTATTGCTTTCAATATTAGTTGCATATAGTATAACCAATCACCTAATTCATTTTTGGGAATTCATATGATGAATGTTTAGTTATTTTCAAGGGAGGAAGTTAAAGTATAGAATATCTAAATACATTGAATTTCCGAAAACTGAATTTTGTTTGCATTGCTTTGTGCATGGATTGAGAATAAGATTATTTACATTATAGGATTCCGTTACATTTAAATAAACTGGCTTCAGATTTCTCGAATATTGAAAAAGTATTACTACCTTTGTCCCATAATAATAGTAGCAAGTGAATATTTAAACGGGAATTATAGGCGAATGTAGCTGTAAGTTGTGTTGTAGCGCAAAATTGCGATGCCTTCATTCAAATTCAATGTTTCATGACGTCTGTCATTTGTTCTGATTCATCTTTCAATTTTTAGTTTAACCTAATTATTACGAATTATAACTATTTTTCTAATTTCATCCGCTGATCGAAATCAATTGTTTTAATTCAGTTGAATATCAACCCATTGTAAAAGTAAGATCATAAAAGAGAGTTTTCAAGCAAAGATCTAGTTGTGATTGTCCGGTTCCCTCTGCAGCAGAGAAAAAAGCGAAAAATTGCAGAAAGGTGCAATTACGTTAGCTGCAAAACAATTGAAGTGCAACAGATTGGCCTATGATGAATTAAACTATCTGAACGTTGAAAATAACAATTAGGAGTAATATTTTTAATTTTTTGTTTAATTTAATCTAGTTTTTTGATAATAAATGTTGCGTTCTATATTTATTTTCTTTTGCTACTGTTATCATGGGACAAATTAAATTTATCAACTGCTACTATTATTATAGGACAAATTAAATTTATCAACTTCTACTATTATTATAGGACAAATTAAATTTATCAACTGCTACTATTATTATGGGACAAATTAAATTCATCAACTGTTACTATTATTATGGGACATAGGTTGCAATTTCAGGTTACGCATTTGAATTTTAGACATTTTTTACTGTGGTTTCATAAGGTCAGTTTATTTGCTAAAGCATTTGAATCAATAAACTTGTAGATTACTATGACGCAAGGAACAAATGTGGTTGCGCTTTTCCAAAGAGATCATGGAATTCTGATTATTCCAAATTATAATATCGAATAAACCAGGATTTACGTGTAGTAAAAAACCAAAAAGTATCAGCTGTTTATTAAAAATAGTGAGATTTCGCAAGCATAGAAGGTCAATGCTATGCGGATAAAAAGTTTAATGCTATAAGGAAATATATAAGAATCCATCCAAATTTTCGAATAAAATTCTAATATCTAATAGCAAGAATGGCTTGAGCAACTTGAGATTGGTGAAGTCGGAGCTGATCGAAATGGAAGCATATCTCTAATAATGACCGAAATAAAAATTAGAAGGATTTTAGAAAATAATAAACAACCGGACTGATTTTTAATTTGCAGTGTTTTCATATTTCTTTCGTGTATTCTGAAAATTTCCTTTAAATATAATATGCAATCTGAAAATTATTCATCATTATCAAAAACAGCTGAACAGAATTGCCAAAATATTTAAAAGTTCTCAGAAAGAATAATCTTGATCGACAAAGTAATAATTTACTATTTCCAAATCTGTAACCTAATTTGAAAGCTTGAATTTATACTTCCTATTAAGAGAATAGTTATTATAAAAACCAGATTATGTCAATTATTTTTTAAAAAATACGGTTAATTTTTTTCAAATCTTAGATAATTTTATAGTAAAAATTGAATAAACCAGAAATTTTGTATGAAATATTTATGACATGTATATTAATAACACCTTTTTCAGATATAAAAGGCAGCATTTAATAGCTCATAGTAAAATTTTTAATGGTTTTTCCTTTCAAATAATTCATAGAGGAAGGCATTTTTACTAAATTTTGATTCAAATAAAAATTTGGAAATTTTCTGTCTGTCTGAAATTGTGATTTCAGATAAAAAAGGATTTAAAAATAAACATTTATTTATAAATTAACTAAAGCATTGAAGTTTAAATTTTAACAAATTATATTCGAAAAATCCGTTTCCATCTGAAAAGCAATTACAGGTTATTAGCTTAAAGGTTGGTAAAACATTAATTTTATTTCCTGTCTACTGCATTTTTATTTTCAATTTTCTAGTGAAAAAATGAAACATTTTTATAATAACCTCAGCTGTTCTGAACGGAATATTCGTTTGCAATTAATTTTTCAATTAATTGTGATTTTTTTGTAAGAATACGATTAAAGTAAGTATTAAACATTGGAAAATATTTTTTAATTTGAAATAAATTTTATTTACCAAGCACCAGTTGCTCCTCTAAGCAAACATTTGCAAAAATCAAATCTCAAATAATACAAATAATTGCTGAGAATGTGTGTTAAACGAAAACAAAATTTTTAACAATCATTTCAAAAATCTTTTTTATGTTTAGGACTTTTTATGTTTATACTAAGGCCCTTCACAATTTTCAGAAAACAGTCCCACGTGTTTGTTTCAGTTTATTCTTTGTTTTCTTATATTTTAGACAGATTGCAAAAATAATTTAAAATAAATGGATCGTTTTTAATTGAAACCAAATTCATTGCACATAAAAAATCATTTCCCTGTAAAATATGTGATTTTTCAAAGACACTTCATAGATCTCTTGCTAACTGAAGGTAATAAATGAATTAGATTGTTTTCCAAATTATAATAATTTTTAAATTATTGTCCAACCTTTATATATTGTCTGTTTACCTTTTCCTAATATGTTATAATTTTTAATAAATATTCAACTAGCATATGCTCGCAAAATACTTTCCATCTCAGACTTAAGTTTGCTAAGAATTTCGCAAATTCGTAAATTAAATATTTTTCTTTTCTTTTGCATCTTTTTTACTACTTTTATATTAAACTTTTAATATCCTCAAAATGAATAGAACGGAAAAGAGAAACAATTAACTGGAATTGTAAGAAATTGTGCATTGTAGAGATTGAATACATATGTATATTCTGCAATATTTTAATACACTGCACTTATATTATATATTTCTGTTTAAGAAATAGATTCAATCATTTCTATATGCCAATATATTTCTGTTTAAGAAATAGATTCAATCATTTCTATATGCTTTGAATATAGCTGAAATATTTTAAACTAAGAAATGATTTTTTACTTTAACATAATAAATTTACAAATATTATATAACAATCAAGTGCACATTTTGCTAGAAAAACTGTTTTGCTTAAGAAAGTTTTAAATAAAAAAATTAAATATTTTCAATGAATGTCTTTTTAAGTGTAAAATGTTTTTAAAGGTTTTAAACACAAATTAAAAAAATTAATTGGAAAAGTCATAAGGTGAAACTCTTGTTAGAAAACAAATACTCTAACTGCATGATTATTTTGTGTTCTTATCAAGCATAAGAAGATAATGACAGTCTCATCTATTTTTTTTATAAATTTTATCTTTTTAATATCAGGTAAAATTTCATTCTGAAATTTTTGCCATTAATGGAAATGTTCTTATTATTGTATTCAGTGTTTCTATATTTTTTTTATCTTGCTTCAAACTTTTTATGTTCGCAGATTCTTCATAAAAAGCGTAATATTTTTTTTCTATTAGTTTCAAATAAAGCTTACCTGATAACACCACTGATGCAGTCATTGCCGCTGTAACCACAGCGCATATCGGCAAAAAACGACGACACAGTTTCATCATCTTAGAGTTTCAGTTTCACCCATCCATTCACAATAATTTTTAGCGCACAGTACGATTCCACCGCCCGAGTCCGACAACTGAATTAAACTCCAGGTATGTGCCAATTAAACTGCAATAACTACTCTCTACGTCTCGATCAGTGGGGTCTGCACGTGGTTATTCATCGGCGATGATGTCGTCATGCTGTCAAGGATATGCTGTAACGACCCACTCGGAAGTTGTCAGTGTCCCGTATCGCACATCGCTTTGAGGATTCTCCGCTAAAGGGCTGAATAACCACCTTCACTTTCTGTTGTCCGCGGATAAGTAAAAGGATAACGCGGCGAACACAGGTTGTTATATAGTGGGCGCGCCGGATTGGGGCTGCGCCTGCGCCCTTCCGATAAGAACATTTCGGGGGGGATATGCATGCCCCTTCCTTCATGCTGGATTGGGGGGGGAAGGAAATCTGCAACTCTTCGTTTGGATTCGTCGGAACGGATAGGGCGTGTTGTTTCTATATATTACGGCCGCTGGATATGTGTGAGGGAATTTTTTTCGGCCGGGGCTTGCTTTTAGAACTCTAAAAACAAGAATGCTGGGGCTGTGAGTGAGAAGTAGGAGTTCTATCTCTCTGCGTTGTGAAAATTGAAATACTTGGGAATGTTTTAGTAAGATTAATCGTGCCAGAAGAGAAGTGGATTTAGAGAGCGTGTAATTTGGATTTTTGTGGGCTCGCTTTTTTGAAAAATCGAGCAAACAGCTCCCCCGCGTTGCGTCCGAGGAAAAACAATCCTTTTAAATGAAGAATAATGTAAGTTATTCATTGCGTGCCTCGCATTTTCAAGGCTTTCCGCTGCCTCGTTAATTTTACTCACTCTTTGAGATTAAGCAAATGAATTCTACGGAGGAGCTCAGCCGTCGCTTCTCCCCAGATGGAAAAGCTAAGAATAAAATTTTGAAATTAGTAAATAATTTAATTTGGATTCAGATCAAGTGCTCATTTTTCCATCTAGTTTCAGGTGATGGAAAATTATAATTTTCTCCTTAGATGTTTTGTTGTGAAGTTAATACTCGTGAAATATAAAACATGATTCTAGTTAATTCATGACTTCAATTTCCATGAACTCAGGGCTCTTTAAGTATTATTTCAATTTGCAAAAATATAAAAAATGCTATTAAAGTTTTGTTTCGAGGAATCATTGAACCCTCTGAGAGGTTATCTATTTTGATCAATTAGCTTAAAAGTCTTTACAATTTGCTTTTCAAGTGACTAATTGGATCTTTATTGTGTTTAATCAAATATCTGAAATCATAAAAATATTTTACCCATGGTAATTTAAGAAATTATACATATAAACATGAATTATTTACTTTTGAACTCAATATGAGAAATGGACAAATATGTGCGAAACGCTTAGAGGGTTCAAATGCTTTTCTTATAGAAGGAAAAAAATTGAATAGTAATATTTAAAAATATCCTTCAAAATACGATTTAAAGGCCTTTTATGTTTTTCTTTCTTTCAGATCACTTTTATTTTTAACATTTTTCTCTGCCATTTTATTTTATTTTCTAATCGAGATTTAAAATAGAATTTTAAGGAGAATATAGTAGAAATTCAAAGGCAATTTTCCCAATGTAGGAAGGTTAATAATAAAATTTTGAAATCAGTAATCTTCATATAGATCAAATATTTATTTTCTTGACATTAACTCTGGTTAATAATAAACTGTGATTCACTGGCTCTGAGTTCGCCTGTTACGAATTGACTTCTTACATAAAGCATGTTTAGAGATAAATTCTGTGAAATATATTTATTAATATATTTCATGCATGTATAAACTTTTATATTTTTTGCTGATTTGAATGAAATATATTTACAAGCCAAGAATACAATTTTGAAAGCTGTGAATGATATTTTTAAATTCAAATAAAATGTTCATTTTCCATTTGATTTGATTTTGGATGAATCATAATATTTTAGAAACTTTTTTCTTTTTTTTGCTACACTTACATTGAATGTAAAATATTATGTAATTGAGTTTTACAAGACAATATTACATTTTCCAGACATTCCTAGTACAGAACATTGCATATTCTTGAAAAACCTTCGCACAAAAAACTAAATTAAGACAGTTACTGAAATCTACTGCTAATTATGAAATTTTGTCTTGCAAGTCATCATAGTACACGAATTTCCATGAGATTTTAAATATAGCTTAGGAAATAAGGTTTTTGAACCTCTTTGTATCTTTATATCGAATTAATATCTTCCACACGTTAAAATTACATGGTTTAATCCTAAGATAACCTTAATTACAACCGATAAAATTAATAACTGATTAGATTTGACATATTTTAATCTCTCACTTTTCATGTTCTGATTAAGTACAAACATTTTAAAATACATTAGTTCATATTACAGTTAGTCTTAAATAAAAATATAAGGTTTATCAATAAATTAAATCAGTCCTATTCCTAGTGGTCTTGATGATGAATTAATAAAGGAAATCGTTAAAGGGACATACGAATCTTATATTCGAAAAAATGGGGGGAAACTGTCAAATTCGATACATTATATCTCTGAAACGATGCAATTCACAAACTCACTTTTAACTAGAAAAATATCTGTTTTTTCTCTTATAGTACACACATTTTCAAACCTTTATATTGGTATGTATTTATTTGGGAGAGTAATAAATATGGATATAATTTTTGGACAACAAATGAGTTAGTCACCTTGCGCGCATGATGACGGATAAAATATTGGTCTAAACACAGTATTTTGGGTTTCTAAGTAATCCAAACCGTCTGTTTAAGAATCTGAATTACAATTTATTAACATTTAAATTTAATTTTTATTTTATATACAAATTTAAAATAAAATTTTAAAAATAATTAAAATTTCAACTTTTCTTACCCACCAAAATCTTCTTTGTAAAAAATATATACAAAAATTGTGGTTCAATTTGTAGAACATAGCATAGTGCATATTCAGTAAAGGTTTTATGTAAAAATAATCAACAGTTCAAGATATATTGTGCGCGCAATATCAAAAAAACACATTTTGAGATATTGCGCTTTAAAGATATGGCCAATTTTCAATGTTAAAGTTGAACAGCTGATACATTTTCCTTCATAACTGTGACAATTATGGAAATTTTTTAACGTGGATTATTTTAAATTGTTTTGAAAACATTGGGGAATAATATATTTTTTTCATAAAATCGAAAGTTTTCGGGGTTGAACATTGGTGTGTCCCCTTAAAAATTTACTTCTAAAATATATTAGGCTATTCTTCTAATAATTTTTTTCGAATTTTCTGCTTAATGTGGTATTCATTGGGTATATTCGCATAGTTAAAGAACTCAAACATTGAGTCATATGACGCAGATTTAACATCTGATACAAACGCTTCTTAAAGCCTTTTATGTCAGAAGGGGGAAAAATCCGGAGTAGTTGAACACACTCGCATCTTTTGCTTAGGTATATGCTGAAATAAACAAAAATAGAAGATAGTATGTGGCACTAAGCAAAAATAAAAATAAAGCGGTCGCACATTTATTAGATGTAGCATAATGGCCTCCATTTGTTGCACCTGAGTATGTGGGTGAAACTATAACTGTAACTGAATATTATCGCAACAGTTACAGCAAAGAAAGAAATAATAATGAAAAGAAAGGATCAGAGGTATGTAGTTTACAAGAATGTTGTCTTAAAAAATAAAATATTGAAGAGTGGAATAGCCAGCTTGATTCAAAAATGTGTTTTATTAGAAATAGTAAATTTTTGAGTCTTATTGTGAAAATAATAAAGATATTTTCAGTTAAAAAATATCAGTGCAATAGTTTCTAGATATTTTTAAAATTCAATTTAGAAAAGTTTCAGACAATTAAACTTGTACATATAGGTGTTGTTGGTATTTTGTTTAGGTTATTCGGAATATTATATTTTTGATTATTAGAACACAAAAAGAAAACATTTGAGAGTCTTATATTTCAATATATAACAAATATTTCATTACAAAAGTTAAATATTTGAACCACTTTTAATTTCAAGCTATTATGACACAGAAACAAAAAGTGATTACATATAATTGAGTTTTAAGAGATTACTCAACACAGACACCAGGCAAGAACGAAAAAGCATTTTATGGGTTCTGGGTTCAGTAGTGTGTGCCATTTGCTATTCAGAATGAAGCCAACTCAATCTGTTGTTCTACTTATAATAAAATTACTAATTTCATAAAAAAAACTATAAAACAATAGGTTTTAAAATGTTTTGTGAAAACTGTTACATCTCCAAAATTGTATTTTGTATATGGTCCTATTGCATTATTTGGTCCAATTGTACAATTCAAGTGAAAGCATTTTGAATTAAACTTATTTTATGTATGTTGAATTATATTCACAGTACAACATGGATGCATTTGTCACAAATCTTTGTTACAATTAAGCTATTTTTAGTTCGATTCCCTTGAGATTCTTTTTTTTCCATAGATTTCTTATTTCTAAACACATAACAAATCATGCAGAAACTGGACGTACTGAGTATGCATTCATGTGAAAAGCGCATGTTTTAAAGCCAATTCACATACTAAAACGTTATTCCTTTAAATGGTGAATAGGATTTATGCTTCTAAATAAGCACAGAATTACTTTATCTTGGAATTTTTACTATCTTTGGCATCATTTATTTCAGTCTTATATATTTGTATTTTAAAAACTATTAGAATTACCTTGAACTATGTATCGAAAACTTTTTTAAATTATCTAACTGAACTGCCAAAGTATCTAACATTCTCACACATAAGCTAACAAATATACTTCAAAGAATATCAAATGTGAAAAAAACAACATTTTTTTAAGAAATCTTTTTTCTTTTAATGGGAGACTTCAATTTACAAGAATCAAAAATAAATGCTCTATTGCTTGGATTTCAATGAAATCCCCAAATTGACTTTATTAAATATTCATGTGAATAACACTAATTAAATGAAATTTACTGAGCAGGACTAAATCAAACATTATATTTCAGGCTGATAATTAAAATCATTCTTCAATATTTCTTTTAAAAGAGTTTTCATCAAACAGTAAAATTAGTTCAATTATTGACTCTAAAAATTCGGTTCTCATAAAGTTCTACGAAGTCCTAAGATTTAGCATTTGTAAAATACTTCTCGACAGAGACAAAAGCAAAAATTCCTCATATTATTCTTTTTATAAAGGCGGCATGAAAATAGGGAAAATTGCGGAGAAACAAACTTACTCCTCTATTTCCAGTAATTGAAAAATGTGCTCCCCTTCTACTGCCCGTCTGGTAATTTATTCTTGCCTTCCTTCGTCAACAATAAATCCAGACGTCACATATTAAGTGAGGCAATAGTTCTTTAGTTTTTTTAATCTAGGTTTGAAACTAAGCAAGATCGATTTTTGGATGGACCTCGAATCTTTGAACGTCGTCATATAACGAGTGCGACACCTGAACTGAGATCTTTACACAAACACTTCCGCTCTCCACACCATTAGTAAAAAAACCACACCGAACGGGCCTACCAGAAAGGGTGTACAGCCCTTAGCCACACCATCTGGAGGATTTTTGAGACGTATTTAATGTGCATCAGACCCGAGTGCATTGCGGATCGTCTCTGGTCTGGCGTCCTCAAAGGTAGCTTAGTAGCAGATCCACGAAGACAAGGATCTGCTACGAGGCCACCTTGGCTTAGTGGTGCAATAAGATAAGCAGACCAATCTGCAGAGTAACTAGAGCAGAGACCGGAAACCCTGTTGAGGGAATCCGGTCTCGAGTCCTCGAAGGTACCCTCGTAGCAGATCCTCGAAGACAAGGATTTGCTACGAGGCCACCTTGGCACAGTGGTGCAATAAGATAAGCAGACCAATCTGTAGAGTAACTAGAACAGAGACAGAGTTCCGCGTTGAGGGAATCCGGTCTCGAATCCTCGAAGGAAGCCTCGTAGCATATCTACAAAGCCAAAGATTTGCTATGAGCCACCTTGACTCAGTGGTGCAATAAGATAAGCAGACTAATCTGCAGAGTAATTAGAGCAGAGACAGAAAACCCCTTTGAGGGAAATGAAATTTTAAGGCTTTATGCAGTGGAAGCCATTGGGTGTAAAAAATGAGGGTGCAAAAAATTTATAGACATCTAAAAGATGCGAGAGTATAGGGGTAGACAAGAAAATTTAAAAAATTAATTAAAAGATTAGCTAGCTTTCCCGAACACTATTGCCTTTTGGTAATTCCTAATTTTAGACAGCTAAAAATGAAATAAAAATTTAATTTTTTCCTAACATGTAGGGGGCGATTCGCCGCCACTACCTGTGGCTTTATGTACTACTATATGGTACTGGTCTCCAAGTTTTTAAGGAAAAGTTTGATTTTGAAGAGCAGAGTTAATCTTGAGTAGCAGTTCCTCATTTCTTCATCCTAGAATTTATATTTAACATTTTATAAAGAATTTTTATAATTTTCAGAACGCATAATTTACAAAAAATTTTCATTGAAATTATAAATAAATATAATTTAATATTGATGCAATGAAATAAAAATTTAAAGCAGTTTCTCTTAGTGATATCTTTATAAAAGTAGAAATTAAAATGTAATTGATAAAAACTATAAAATTCGATATACTATTCTTTCTTAAATAGGAAATCGTATGAATATTAGATATGAATAAAAAATACAGAAATGCATGAATTAAAAAACAACTGTTTTTCACGCCACAGCCTGCATAAAAATCATTGTGCTTTATTTTGTACTAGCATTTTTTCGGACATAAGTAATTTTTTTGTCCTTAATAGGATTAAAAATTTGGGTCTGCCTCTACTGCCTCAGTATAATGAAGAGTTCTACAACTATTTCGTGTAGTATAAATGAAAATTTCCTAATTGACCGTGTTTAATCAGCTTTATTTTGCATCTCACGTTTAGTAAGCACAAAAAATAACTTCAATGATATCAAAGTTACATTTTTCACTTGCGTTTTAAAATTGCTTTGTTATTCGTCAGATAACTTCGCAATATTTTATTTTTATGTTCATATGCAAATATTTTTATTTTAATGTTTTTATTTTATTGAAGAAAAATCAGTAAGAAAGAAAAAAAAATTCTGTTTTGTAGATTTTTATTTATTTTTTTACAGAAATTAACGAAAGGACAAAAGAAGAAAAAATTAATGGTTTCACAATATTTTTTGAAATTTTATTTTCGAGTGTTGAGCATTTCAACCATTTCATGACGTTGTAATTTATAGGCAAATTTTATATTTGCATTAGTAAATTTTTATCCGATAATGATTCTCACAAATGTTTTGGTCATTCTCATGAATTATTCAATAGAAATATCCTAAATCATTTAGAAAATAAGGAATTGTTGATTATAAAATACCTAAACCTTTCATTCTAATGGAATTAGGTATTCTAAACACACAGGGTTGTTTTGAATGAAATTAGAGTTCCGTAGCTTGAAATGGTTAAATTGGTGTAAATGGGTTTCCGGAAAAAAGGAAAAAACAGTTTCAAAAAAATAAGTAATTTTCTGAATCAAAAATGAAATCCCTTATAAACAATTATGGTTTAAGATAAATAAAAATAATCTTGTGAAACTTAGCTTTGTATAATTTGAAATTCCATCTGGATGAAATAATTATTCAATAATTAAAATTCCATTGTCATTTGAAGTTTAAATAAATTTATTTTCATTACTATATATAGAGAGAGGAAAAGATAATTTGTAAAACGTTCAATAAATTTTCTCTGGAAATTTAATTCTTAGGGTTATACTCATTTATTTTTTATTTTTTATATATTTTTTAATATTAATGATAGACATTCTTCAGAAATTTGAATCAATAATGTTTAGATGAAACGATAATGTTTCAATTAAAAAGAAATCTGGTCTGATAAAAAAATTACTTTAAAGTAACAGAAAAAAATATTTTTTAAAAATATAGTTTCTTCTTGACTTTGATTCATTAACTTTTCCAGGGAAAATACCAAAGGTTATAAAGTCTGCCCAGACAATGAAATATTTATTCTTTTTAAAGAAATAAAAAATTATCCATTTATATTAACGAAAAATAAAAATCTTATCGATTTTACTAGCTTTAGTGGAAAAATCTGTGAAACTGAATAAATTTTCTGCGAATCGTTTGAAATTCTTGACTTAATGCCAGAAAGGAACAACAAATTTCCATACAATTGCTTAATGTCTGGGATTCAGACATTTATTTTTTCACATTATTTCTTTGCATTTATGCAGATTTGCATAAAGGTAACAATTTTTATACGGTTGGGCAGAAATATTTATAGCATGTAGCATTCTACAAAGGAATTTTTTGATTTTGATTTCTATATTTACTCTGTACTATAAATTCCTCTTGGCATGTTGGCAGAATATTTCCTTCAGAATCAAAACCTTGTTCAAGCCTCGAATTTCGAATGTCCTATGCGAATGTGGTTTTGCTCACATTAAATTTTCCGCTGCTGTAAGGGGACATACGACTGAGGGATACGAAGGGGACATACGAAATTTTCGATTTTATGAAAACCATATATATTATTTCCCTGTCTTTCTGAACAATTTAAAATAATCCGCGTTAAAAAATCCCCATAATTATGAAAGTTATGAAGGAAAATGTATCAGCTATTCAACGTAAACATTGAATATGGTCATATCTTTAAAGCGCTATATCTCAGAATGTGTTTTTTTTATATTGCGCGCACGATACCTCAAGAACTATTGAATATTTTTACATAAAAGTTTTACCAAATATGTATTTTGCTATGTTCTACAAATTGAACCACATTTGTGAACATATTTCTCCAAGGACGTTTTTTGGGGGTTAGAAATGTTGCAATTTTAACTATTTTTAAAATTTTCGTTTTAAATTGGTATATAAAATAGAAATTAAATTTAAATGTTAATAAATTGTGGTTCGGTTTCTTATACAGACTGTTTGGATTCATTAGATACCCAAAATATTGTGTTTAGATAAATATTTTATCCGTAATCATTCGCCCAAGGTGTCCATCTCATTTTTTCTCCAAAAATTATACCCATATTTATTACTCTCCCAAATTAATACATACCAATATGAAGGTTTGAAAATGAGTGTACTATAAGAGAAAGAACAGATATTTTTATAGAAGAAAAAAGTGAGTCTGTGAATTGCATTGTTTCAGAAATATAATGTATAGAATTTGACAGTTTTCCACAATTTTTTCGAGGTTTACGAGTCATATGTTCCCTTAATCGAGTTCTCAAAGAGGCACCGGCTTCGTTATCTGGACACAAAATTAGAGAAATAAGACTTTCACATCAGTATGTCCTCACTTAAATTCATAAGTGAAGATTAATGTGATACCTTACACACACTCATGAAATGAATTTCTTTCTAACTTCTCAAATATCTAATCGAGACGAAGAAACTTAAAATTGGTTAACGCCCTCTCTCTTCCAGTCACTTGAAGATAAAATCTGTCTTCTCTTTCTACCACACATAGAGTCCCTTTGCTATTCTTTAGCCATCAATCTGCAATTGTTCTGGATCTAAAACCACAGGCGATGGAGATGCAGCCTGAGAACCGATGCCTTCATCATTCATCTGTATATCTATTACATAAGAAACGCTAGTGCACGTGCCATAGAATAGAATGGATTCTCTAAGAAGTAGAAGTTAATTTCTCTTTTACCGATGGCAATGATCGGTTTGTTTACAAGACAAAATCGTAGCCTCCTCCATGTTAGGCTTAACTTCATAGTCATAGACTGCTATTATATTTGTTCGAGTCGACAAAATCGTAACCTCCTCCATGTTAGGCTTAACTTCATAGTCATAGACTACTATTATATTTGTTCGAGTCGACAAAATCGTAGCCTCCTCCATGTTAGGCTTAACTTCATAGTCATAGAATGCTATTATATTTGTTCGAGTGTAAAGCAAATTCTTCTCGATAAAAACGGGTTTAAGACGTAGAGTTCACAATATTTCTTAATGGAATTTTGGATGAAATTATTCAAAAGAGATGAGTTAGAAATGAAGCAGATGGACTGAGGCGAGCCAAAGAATGTTCACATCGACTTCAAAATTGTTCAAACCAGAGTAGGTTAAAATCGTGTTAATTCAAAAATTGAGGTGAACGTCATGCAACTTTCTTTTGTGAATATTGTGTATGGGGTACTTTTCCGTTATACGCACGCCACTTGGTTCATTTTTTGTCTCGGAGAATTTTCTTGGCGCGATGAATCGCCAACTTAGCTCAACTTCTTTGCTGGCGTCAGTTGACGATCGCCAGATTTTTGCCGAGCTCAAACGTCATGAGCTTGAAAGCGCCAGTTTGGTTGAAAATGTATGGAGTGCGTATAACGGAGCGCAGATGCTCTGCGTGGGATCGGCTAGTAGTTTAGAATGACTAGACAATCACTTACCGGGTGATTACAAACTCCACAGATTAGCTGTGCTTGAGGAATGAAGTCTAAATGGATTAGTGATACGACAATTATTCCAATAGGGGATATCTGCTTTTCCTACATCTATAACCCCTATAAGAAAATGGTTAAAATAATAGATTATGTTATCTTGGGGTTATACTTTCTATTTGAAATCAGAGGATTGTGAATTCTATAACTGATTCCTCTAATAAAGCGTAATTTTATTAACTTACTTTAAGCCCTGTATGGCCAAATAATGGCCCCTGCACCATAAACCCCAAATAAATCTAATCTAACGATAAACATTTCATGGTAGTCTAGAACGCGATAAATCCGTAGTTCTGGATCAGCCGTCTGATGTGTCGTTAGGTGTGCGGGTTCGTCATTTGACTGCATTCAAAATTATGAGTCTCACTCCCATTAGCCATCGTAGCCTAAAAGTTAGGCTGTTTCAAATTATTTATTTCTAACTAAAATAACATTTAAGTTATTTTAAATGTTAAAAAGAATCTAATATAAATCATCGTGATAATTGGTTCTTTAACTGGCACTGAAAGGACAGTTTGTCCTTTAAGTGCTTCTATCTTCGTGAATATCTAGAAACACCAACATTGCTTTTTAGATTTGTTACACAAACTAAAGATGCTGAAGAAAATTAGACAGAATAACAAATATGAAATTTTTAAATACGAATGTGCAAATAATCCTACAGCACAGAAAAAAACACTCAAAGGATTTATAAAATACAGTGACGCCTATGTATAACAATACTATCTATAATGATAAACCAGTATATAAAGGTATTAAAACGCGGAGTGACTTTTCTTTTTCCAGATTCAAATGTGCGTTATTTATGATCGTCATTGACAGTTTTAATATTATTTACATGCATACTTAATTAATGTAAATTATCTTTTAAAAACACGTAATATCTGAGGTTCTATATAGCTCTTATCATTGATTACATATTATAAATAATTAGTCAAAAGAAACAGAAAACATCATAGCAATCATAGACATACGTAATAAATGTTCATTACTAATTGTTGCAAAATGTGGAGAATATCCTTTAAGAAAGAATATTACCAAAAAGTAAAAATAACAAAATGTGTATTTCTTTTTAATTATTCAAAAAAATAGATTGGGATTTCAGTAAATTCGAGATATTCGTAGAATAACATTAATCCTACAGAAAATAATAATCATGAATAATTTTATACATTCATATCATTCTTATATATATATTCTAATTATTGTAAATTAGGTAATAATCGAATTTTTAGTACCATTATATTGTGGGCCACCAGCCGCAGCCGAGTGCCTGTAGATGGCGCTGCCATCGCCAGTGACGTCAGAGAATCAAGCTGCCGAGAACAGTAGAAGACGACGAGGCGGTATGAATGAGGTTGGTTTCGTTTTTCAAGACCAAGACACGAGATGAAACGACGCGACGATTTGAAAAACGATACACGATGCTAATGAGTGCCATCCTTATCACATGACTCACTAGAACTATAACTGTTTCAATTGTACATAATTGTAAATAATGCTTCTTCAAAATGTAAACTTAATTCTGCATAATATAATAGTTAAGTTAGTTCAAGATACTGTGTATTCATTTATGAAACACAACACTAAGCCTACCTGATGACCGCCTACAATATGTTATCGAAATAGTCACCTCTGAAATCGCCACATATGGGCTTCATTCGAAGTAAAGCTATTTGAAAAGAAGTTACCGAGAAAATGTTTAGTTTATTTAGATTTTCATCCAGAAAAACAGAGGACCCTTTTAAGGGGACATAATCACTTCTTTTTGCTGAAACGAATAGGGAGAAACTTGAGTCGGCAGCCAAGTATTCAAACTTTTGCGCCACACAAATACTGTGGAGTAACATAATTGAAAATTTAACGTGGTCGATGCCACGTATACATTGAGTCTTCATGAAATCTTGTCTTAATGTCGTGACTTTAAAACCAAGGCATTGTATACCAATGGAAAAAAGCATTTTTTGTTGTTATTATCTCAGGCTAACTTCTATAGAAGAATTCTGAGGTATCCGTTTTAGAATAGTTTCTAGAATAGTTATAAAAAATAGGATTCTAAAGTCTACCAATTTTTTTTAGAACTTTCCGTAACAATCGAATTTTAAATATAAATATCCTAATTAACTGTCCGATAAATTTTTATTTAACAAACATAAAACATTTTTTCTCGCAATATTTCACTATATAAATCAATGACAAAATATGTGTCGTTCTATATATATATTTGCTACATGTAATCGAAAGTACTTTTTATAAATAATGAAAGTTTAAATAATAAAAAAAAGAAGAAAAAGTTTAGTAGGAAGAAACAAGTAGCAGTAACTAATTATTTGTGTCTAGCAAAACTACGGAATATCTTTCATAACAACATAGAAAATTCCTATGAAACAATAAACAAGGGCATATTTTCATTTCCAAAAAAAAATTGAACGTAGATTATTATGCTAGATTTCTTAAAAATCGCCAGAAAATGTTGAAAATTAGAAAAACGTCTAATGCGAGGGTGGCTAATAATAATCACCATCATCATCGCGAACATTTTATCTTGGGCGCTTAGGTCTTCAAATAATTCCTTTTTTTCACGTAACTCCTGTTTCTTTTTGAGTTCCATAATGTCATTTTTTACATACAAATGCAATTAGGAAGGAACTAAGGGGATTTACAGCATATGCCCTTCGTTCCCCAAGGCAACTTCCATTTGTGATAATTATTGTGTGAGCTGACTGGATTTAGAGACATGGTTTCCGTTTTTGTGAGCCTGTCGTGAAAAATATCTCTCTCCAAATTGGATTAGCCGAGAGGATTATTGTAACAGATCATTATGCAAGTTCGGATGTCCTATTAGCATAAAAACATTTGCTTTCAATGTCTATCAGATATTGCACTAAACTTGCTTTTGTTTCTTCTTTCTTGGGGAAAATGCAAATGTTTTCAGATAATGATGAAACTTGTTCTTTACTTAGCTCTTTCTAATTTAAGGAAACAAGCAGTCTTGCCATTTTTCTAAAAATTAATTTCGTCCAGCAGACAATATTATTAATTAAAACTTAGATTATCATTTATGGAAGAAGGACACTGTATTTATAGCTTTTTAAATTTTTATGCGTAAGAGATTTGTAGTGGTGAATGGAAATTTCATTTTCCTTTTAGTTTGTGTCTACTATTGTTTCTCAAGGCGATTATAATTTTGAAGAAATATACATTGCCTGAAACGAAATAACTCATTAATTCACCAAGATTTAGAGAACATTTCTGAAACTGTTTGATTACGTGATTATGAAGATGATTATGCTTCAATTTGTAAAGAATTTTCAATAAATAATGAAAGACACAAATATTTATTCTTTATTAAGAAAATATTTTAAATCAACACAAATACTGATATACATAATCCGACCATATAACAAAATTCCTGACAAAGACGTTGATTTTGTTCTTAAAACAAGAAAAATTAAAAATGTTATTCGTCTTGAACAAATTATTTAAAGTTCACGGAAACGTGAGAGCGTCACTGAACTATTAGTGACAATGCCATCTCAACATTTCTGTTTCTAGAGAGTGGATCGTTCACTGAACTATTAGTAACAATGCCATCTCAACATTCCTGTTTCTAGAGAGTGGATCGTTCATTGAACTATTAGTAGCAATTTAATCTCAACATTTCTGTTTCTAGACCGTGGGTCGTTCACTGAACTATTAGTAACAATGTCATCTCAACATTTCTGTTTCTAGAGCGTGGATCGTTCACTGAACTATTAGTAACAATGCCATCTCAACATTTCTGTTTCTAGAGCGTGGATCGTTCACTGAACTATTAGTAAATAAATGTCATCTCAACATTTCTGTTTCTAGAGCGTGGATCACTTACTGAACTATTAGTAACAATGTCATCTCAACATTTCTGTTTCTAGAGCGTGACTCATTCACTGAACTATTAGTAACAATGCCATCTCAACATTTCTGTTTCTAAAGCGTGGATCATTCACTGAACTATTAGTAACAATGCTATCTCATCATTTCTGTTTCTAGAGCGTGGATCGTACACTGAACTATTAGTAACAATGTCATCTCAACATTTCTGTTTCTAGAGCGTGGAACGTTCACTGAACTATTAGTAACAATGTTTCTAGAGCGTGGGTTGTTCCTGATCAGTTTAAAATGGAGGCGAGTAGAACTAGACAAGTCTGAAACGGTTTAATTTTTGAAATATCTAAAGTAAAGGGGAGAAGAAATGAGTGTGATTAATTGGAAAAACTGAAAAACTGAATTATTTTTACAATCTATGAATCCTAAAAGATGGAAGAGCAACATAGTTGCTCCACTAACATTTGAAATTATTTTTTCTTTTCGATGGATTTCCAGATTCAAGGATGGAAAGTGAATAATACAAAACTATCAGCCGAAAGAGAATTGAAGCAAATTATTAAGATAAAAAATGTAACAAAGGAAAAATAAAGCATTTCGAATATGACTCAACCACAAAATCTAAAGTCCACATCGGATAATACAATTTCGAGAACAATATTGTATGTAACAAAGGGAAATTAATCTTCAAAAATTATTTATTTTATTTACAGATTAACCCTCTCACAACGACCGAGGCGGTCCCGGGCGGTCTAAAAATTTTCCCTTAACAGCGATGAAGGCCGGTCTGAGGCGGCTGGCTTCTTTTCAGGGGAGGAGAGGTGCTGAGATCGCTTTGGAGATAAGCGTGGTAGCGGGTCCAATTATCCGTGCCAACCACAACCCATTTCCGTGCGCCGTACGGGAAGGTTATAGAAGGGGTTGGGGTAAATGACCACCCAGGTTGGGAGAATCCAATTCATGTCGTATCCTCTCAAAATCGCCCGATTTTAAAGGGGCTAGAAGACAAAAGTCGCCTCGGGATTAAAGAGTTAAAACAAACGGCTAAATAAATCGATTTTTTTCAAACTAAAATCGTATAGATACGAATTAAAGTATAGTATTATTACTTACCATAGATTTATCCCGATTTTCGGTCTTTATTGATTACAGAGTTATTGTTACTCATATAGATTTATAATATAACATGTTACCTATCTTGAAGATAAACATCTTCTGTTGTCAGAACACAAATTCGTTTATTTTAAAACTATTTCCAAAAAATGATGGAGAAATTTAAAATCGGACATGTAGCATAAAGTTAAAATAAATAAATATTGAAATGTAACATAACTTCTTTTCAAACATAAACATTTCTGCTCATAGATGCAGCTGGTCATCGAAACACCCCTTTCTTACTACCTTGGAAAAGGAACTAGTTTTTCCATTGGATTGGTGCAACAGAAATTGATACAAGCAACGGCAGTAATGATGAACCTCGGGGCATCATTTTTGTGGGAGACCATTTCCGTAAAATTTTCCTTTTAGACATTCGCACACAAAGAAGTTCGTCAGTTTGATGTCAGGAATGTGAACATACAGATGTTCGAAACAAACTATCACTAAAGGAATTTCAGAAAAAATGGTATCGCTGAAAGGTTCGTATATAACAGAAATAGTTAAATAAAAAAATTTTCACCGGTTCGGCATTTTCTATCAAAAGATATTTTTAAAAAATAGAGGATTATTAAATAGACTAAAAACAAATTTATTTACAACCTGAAACCAAAAGGACGCGGTGAATTCTCAAAAAACGTAATGTGGTAAACGTTTTAATTATTAAAATCGAAAATATTGCGAAATTTCAAAAATCTATACGGTCAGCCCATTAGGATGCCACACCCGCGCCCATTGGGATGTCACACCTGCACCCATTGGGATGTCACACCTGCACCCATTGGGATGTCACACCTGCACCCATTGCGATGTCTCACCTGCGACCTATTTACAGGCTGTTTTCAACTAGTTAGAGGACTACGAGTCAGTTTTCGCGTTCACCACATTAAAAGGTATTGCTTAGCTGATACTAAAATGTATTGCTTAACGTTAAAAATGGTGTTTGAATTTTTTTGACAATTACAGACTTCACCATTTTTAGGCATTAGTTATTAACTGTCAAAAATTTGTAGAAGAAATAAAGAATTTAATAACTATTACTAATTACAATTTAACATAATATTATTACTAATCGTTCAAGTGTTTTAAAATCGCTTTCCAGGGGGTACTCAAATTTTTATCTGAACTGAGCCAATACTTTCTGCCAATTTTCTTTTAACCTAGGAAGCGTTTAGTTTACTTATTAATGAAACAAACGCGCTTAATATATTGCATATCTTCTTGAAGTTTCATTCTTCTTTGACGTAACGTTCACCATGCGTAAAATATTAGTAAAGAGAGCCTCGGCTTTCGAGCCTGATATTTCGCTACCATATCTTTGCTGTAAAAAGTAACATCATAATTTGTGCGCATTGAATATTGTGCTAGATTTTTAAGCAAAAGATGAAGCTTTGGTAACAGGTCATTGACTTGGTACGTTGCATTTTCTGAAAGTTTTTTTTTCAAAAAGTCAGGTGAGTTAAGGAAAGGTAGGGTCAGAAAAGAAATTTTGAACAGAAATTATGTGGGTCTAATTTTTTTATGTAGCTAAGATGGAAGATATCGTCAGTTGAAGATATTTTCTATGTTGTCACTGATAAATTTTAGAGTTTTCTAGAGGATTTACACATATTTTAACAATTTAAAATCTTGTTGAGGTTTTCTTAGTTGATGGATATCTCAAGGGCTCTTTGAGTTTAACCAGTTTCTTATTCAGGACATCAGCTTCTAATGTAGATCAGTGTCTTCTTCCTCAACAGTGGACGGTGTTATTAATAGGTTTTTAATTAATTGATTCGTTTTGCTATGACTTTTCTGGTAAATAATTTCATCAAAAAGTCATTTCTTTTTCTTTAAGCCCCTTAAGAAAATTGAATCTGAGATTGAATTTATGTGTTTCTAATCATCACACATCCATCTTATAAAGACTTCAGCATCAATGGTTTATTTAAGACATCATAAGAAACGTCCTCCTCAGTATTTTATGCAATATAAGAATCTACTTCAAAAATTTTCTATTTTGAATATTTAGAATTAAATAAGTTATAAAAATTAACTAGGAAACCAGTGGCGTTTCTTGTAATGTAACCTTGGGAGTGCTGTACCTTCTAATCCTTTACTGCTCAGGATGTATATTTTTAAAACTTACATTTAGCGTCTTTTTTTAGTAGTTTTATATTTAATGAATAAACTTATAACATTTTTCTATTCTAGTATATAAGTATTTTAACAAATTAATTTTATCAAAAAATTTAAACTCGAAATTTGTTTCCCATTTCCTTTTCGTCTATTCCTTACTACATTTATAAGCAGTTACAATTGATAAAATTTAACAAAAAATTAAATTAAATATTAATAGAAATTAAATTAAAATTAATTGAAACTCTTTTGCATTATACAGAAAGGCGCAAATACAGCTACTTCTGATAAAATACAAAAACAAATAATAGAAAAACAAAAATTAAGTTTAAAAGAAAAATATATAAAAGAAACAGAAAAAGTAAACAATAATAATAATGATAACAATACACCTTTATGCGCGCTCAACGCAGCAGCATCATTTCATCATCAAAATTTTCTTAAAATTAATAAACAAAAAACTATAGTATTAAACAACAGAAATTCTCAAATAATTAAAATAATTAAAACACATAAAAGAAAAATTAGAAAGTAAGAAATATACCTGAAAATCGAGGTTGCTTAATAAAATATTGCGTTATATTGTAGATAGATTTAAATATTAAATGCGAAATAAAAATAAGTTTATTAAATTTGCACAATGAAAAAAGATTTGGGTGCTGTAGTACCGCAGTCCCTATGGACGAGACGAACCGCCGCTGTAGAAAACACTTCATTATATTTACGTTTATACATAGATTTAAATAATTAATAGAGATTTTGAAATCAAAATAATGGTTAAAAATAAAATTTTCATTTATAAAATTCTGAAACATTCTTTCGCTTTACTAGCAACTCTATGAATGAAAAGGGTGTAAGTCATGCAATAAATCCTAAGTGAACAGCTCATACTAAAAACTACATTGTTGCTGCTTGTGATAATTACGAAAGTCTTATTTAATTTGCATTTCTCATCTAATTTTCATGCACGTTACTATTCTTAATTAAATATGTATGCAATTATCTTCTGGAGTTTTATGAACAAACTATCATTTCGCTCTTTTCAACCAGTCTCTTACTCGTGCCAACATATGTCTTGGGCTTATTAAACGTACACACTTAATTCGGAAATTTTGGTAAGATATAAACATTGCTAATAACAGAAATAATTTTCTCCACGCATCTAGCAAGGAAATGAAATCAAAGTACTTGCGAGCATTATTCGACTGAATTCATAACAAATTTCCTTGAAAAACTTTACGATAAATCCTTTAACACTCTCACATCGAGCGAGACGGTCCCGGGCGGTCTAAAGATTTCCCCTTAACACAGGCGAAGGCCGGTCTGAGGCGGTTGGCTTCTTTTGAGGGGAAGTGAGGTGCTGAGATCGCTTAGGAGATAAGCGCGGTAGGGGGTCAAATTATCCTTGCCAGCCACAGCCCATTTCTGTGCGCTTTATGAGAAGGTTATAGCAGGAGATGGGGTAAACGACCAGCCAGGTTGGGCGAGTCCGATTGATGTTGCTTCCAGCTAAAAACTCCCGGTTTTAAATCGGCTAGAAGGAAAATGTCGCCTCGGGATTAAAGAGTTAACAGCTGCAAAGGCCGGTCTGAGGCGGTTGGCTTCTTTTGAGGTGAGGTGAGGCGAGGTTCTGAGATCGCTTAGGAGATAAGCGCGGTTTGTGGTCCAATTATCCTTGCCAACCATAGCCCATTTCCGTGGGCTTTATGGGAAGGTTATAGAAGGAGATGGGGTGGTGGGATAAATGACCACCCATGTTGGGAGAGTCAAATTCATGGCGCATCCTCCCAAAAAGATCCGGTTTTAAAGAGACTACAAGTAAAAGGTCGCCTCAGGATGAAAGAGTGAAATAGCAATATCCATAGTGAAAAAAACTAAAACATCTCAAAATATTGCTTAATATATTTCATTAATTATTTTGATAAAAATTGCATGGATAAAGCTATTTCATTTTTAACTGCTATTTATTACAAGGTGGTCTGGGACTCCACCGACAGACATTTAAGGGTGATTGTGGACGTCACGTAGAACAAATTTTGCAATAGAACATGAAGTCGCTAACTCAAAGGTTAACTGCTACAGGGAGCTCATTGCCAGTGAATTAAAGAAAAAAAACTATATACAAAATAAAGTATATATCTCGGTTTAACTGGAATACAAATTCAAAACAGCACAACACAGATTCATGAATAACTAAATGAGTAGCGTGTGTCGCCTAGAATGGGAAGTTCTTTGAACACTTTAACTTGCTTCAAAGCTTTTCTGCTGGTACGCCATGCCACATGCCATATATAATGATACGTACGACTTTAAATGTTATTATTCATGAAATTGTGTTTTCATGAATAATAATGTGAATTCATGAATTGCGCTATGTGAATTTGTATTCCTTTAAACCTACGTTGTACACTTTATGTATTGTATAAAATTTTTAAATTTATTTACTGACAATGAAATTCCTTTAATGGTCTCTCTTTCCTTTTCTGACCCCATTTCCTATAAAAATAGATGTTGAGGTGACTTGTACGATTACCCCAATAAGTTTTTAGTTAGAGTTCTGGAACACCCTGTTAACATACCCAGGTGTTTTCACGATGTTTTAGATTTTGAGTGAAAGGAAAGTTAGCTTTTAGATATCAACAAGAGAAATAATTTAAAAATTTTTAAAATCGAATATATATCCATTCTTGAAATTTTAAATTTATTTTATGGAATGTAAAAATTTATTGTTTGGGTTTTATAATCAAATATAATGGGGGAAAGGAGAAGGTATGACGATATTTACTCATTTCTTTAAAACTTTTGTTCGAATATCTTAATATTGTTACGAAAATCTTTACATGGGTGTATGGTGTAAAAAGTCCAAAACGCGGGATAATGGAGGATGAAAGTTTATTCACAAATGTGCAGGAAAACACGCAGCACAGGTAACAGGAAACAATAGATCTTGCACAGATTAGCAACGTAAACAGACAACAATTCACTGGTAATAACAGTTCAGCACTTTGAGATTTAACAACACAAACAGTCAGAAAATCACTAATAACGACAATAACAGCACTTTCAATAGCGCGCAGCTCATCGACTTCCTAGCTCGTACTGCAGACGAAACTCCAAAGTTGTTCCAGTGGATCAACACACACCGCTCTCTGATCCAAGTGCAGCCCTTATATATTCTCCCCGACGGACCGTGACCTCACATGAAGTTTTCTCGTACACCGATTTTCTGGAATCACCGATTTGTCGCCAAATTTTTCGCCAAGGTCAGGGTCCCGGAATGGCCGCTACCCGTCACTCCTTGCTTACCCCTGTAAAACTCCCTCCCCAACAATAAGACTAGCGAAGCAGGAAAGCGACATTACATCTTTGCAACAATCTTATTTTGAATTTAAATATTTAATTTAATTTAAATGAATTTATTTAATCTATTATTCCATTTTTAATTAACACAGACGCTATTTCTTGATATTTAATATCATATAAGAAATTTTTATATTGAAATCTATGATGCCTGGAGAGTATGAATCAAAAAGAGTTATTTTCACCTTCGAATTAAAGTAATAAAAAAAGCTTTTTCATCTAAAATATAATTTTAAAACATATAAATTTTAGTCTCTTTCAGAACAAAGAAGAAACGGAGGCGCCAAAACTTGGAAAAAACTAGTTTATTGTTAAACACATTACACAAATTTTTCAGTATGAATGAAGACACATAGCGTATTGCATCAACACAGTAGGTACTTAGTAAGGCATGAGTGGCATATTTAGTACTCAAGAGCAGAACTTGTCTTCATTCGACTAATGCAGTTGGAGTCGGTATTTGTGGATTAAACTTGTCTTAGACTAATATTAATTATTCAAACACTACAGGTAAATAGTTACAGAATGAGATGTAATCAGATTATGCTGCATTAAGTTATGCAATGCTTTAGTACAGCCTTTGAGGGTATTTTCGGGTGAAAGTTGATTTAAGCAACTCAAGGTCTAAATTTATAGGCTTTTCTAGGAAACTTGCAAATGGAAATACGTAATATAAAATTTTAACGAGGCTGTAAAGAATCTAAGCTATTTATATAGCCATCATTTTATGCATGAATTTACAGCTGCCACTAAGCACTTATTTAGAAATTCATTTTATGTATGATAATTATAGAAACTCAGTTTTATTTATATAATAGAATGTAATAAACTCTTTTTCTCTCTTAGGAAGTCTTTGGATAATTTTTTTTTATTTCTATTTAGCTGAATTTAAAGTGTTCTTACTTCTTCATTTTAATAAAGACATTTTCACAGCAAATTCACTGAGTGTTTAATTAACCCTCTCAGATCAAGCGAGGCGGTCCCGGGCGTCTATAGAATTTCCCTTAAGAGCGACGAAGGCCGGTCTGAGGCGGTTTGGGTCTTTTGAGGGGATTGAGGTTCTGAGATCGCTTAGGAGATAAGCGCGGTAGGGGTCCAATTATCCTTGCCAACCGCAGCCCATTTCCGTGCGTCTTAAGGGAAGGTTATAGGAGAGGATGGGTTAAATGACCACCCAGGTTCGGCGAGTCCAATTTATGTCGCTTCCTGCCAAAAACTCCCGGTTTTAACGGGGCTAGAAGATAAAAGTCGCCTCGGGATTAAAGAGTTAAAATCAATATATTTTTCATATTCAGCGTCGTCCTTTTGAAGCCTCACTCACTCTTTTCGATTTCAATATTCACAGGAAGTTAAAACGATCGTTTTTCCTCGTCTTCTTGAAGGCGGTCATCAGAACTTTTACTTGGACATGGAAGTGAAGTTTAATCTGTGAAAAACGAAAGGATATATGAGAATTGCAGATATCATTTGTACTGATGTCATTCTGTACAGCTTCTGTTGAATCTGTAATGCAATGTTGATATTTCCAATGTTAACATTATCCAACGTAAATGTTATTGATTATTACAAAATGGAAAATTTCGTCCACCTATTTATTCAACATTAACAGTTATTTCAGATGTTTTTTCTGATTCCAGTTCCGGATTTTAGTCTTTGGATTCATAAATAAAAGCAAAAAATATTAATAACCAAGAACTAAACGCATTAAATAATTTTCTAATTTACATTTTTCCTTATTAGGAGCCATTCTCATATGCCCTTGAAAAAGGAAGAAATCGGAAGCGACTTTATTTTTTACATATTAATAAATAAAACTAAACTATATTTCACATACAGAATTTTTTTATTTAATTACACAGAAGGAAATAAACTAATCAGACAAGAATAAAAGATAAAACATTTCATGAAATTTATGAGGTATTAACAGAAATAAGCCGCCTTTATAATACATAGTATTATTCTATTTATTCTTTTACCCTCCAGGGATTATAACTCTTGGAACAGAATGAAACGTTTTTAAATCCCAAGCAACAAAAACGGCAATCAAGCCGTCCATAACTTGCAACAATTAAATACGTACTGGCGGGCGCAGTTGGCTATACCATTCCAAAAGAGTTTATTAAAAAAAGTACAATTAAATCATCAAAACGATTTTAAAATACTTTTTTCCTGACTGTTTAACTGCCTTTAAATAATTCTCCAGAAAAGAACTTATTTCTATTCATTAAATTGTATTATCTTTTCCTCAAAGAGAGAATAAATGTTCAGAAAATTGATCAGTTAGGAGAAATTTTAATGAAAAAAACACAACGGTTGCCTGAGGGCTCTAAATGGTAAAATGAAACCCAGAACACATTGAGCAGCTTGCCCAATATTACCTATGCAAATTCTCGGATTTTTCCACCCTGGAGGTAGTGCAATATGAGCTTCTTTCTAGTGCAAGCGACATTTCTTGTCTTATTTGAAGCCAGAAACTCATCTTCTTGGTCCTTCGCCGACTTTGTAACTTTATCCATGTTTTCTTTGCCTTTTCAGTGCATTTTTTACTCAATGTAAACTTTCGTTATTTTTTTCTCTTCTGGATTTGTTTTAGTTTATTTTTTCTCTGTCTTATGTAACCCCCCGGCCAAAGGAAAGAGAATTTTATAAAATTTTACGTTCGGTAGCAATGTGAATTTGAAGGATAAAGAAGGGAATAAATTTCTTCTTCT
>BGPR01006273.1:38241-53281 GCA_013235015.1 Araneus ventricosus | reverse complement strand
CAGATGCTACCTAAATTTTTAGTTAAGATTAAATAACGCACTTTTAATAATATCAGCAATATTCTGCTTGTTTCATAAATAGAGGCATGCGTAAACTGAATTAAAAATTTTATAAACAATGAACCTAAGTATACAGAGTACTTGTTTCAATCTTTCAATACATTATCTGTTTCATGAATCTTGTTACGTGTTATTTCAAAATGAATTAACAAACATTTTCTTCATCTCCTGGTACAAAAAACTATTGATCTTGTATTATAAGGGGACATACGACTGTTAAATCTCAAAACTTTTCGATTTTTTGAAAAAAAAAATATTATTTACCAGTTATTTCAGTAGTATACTGGAATCAAATTATCTCCAGGTTGAATAGAATTTTCTACCGATTAATTTTGCAAATGGTAAGAAATTCTCAGGAGATACAGATTTAAAAATTATAACAGTCCGAAACTTGATGAAAGAGAACTGCCCGTTTCAAGAAGCTAAATGAAATTAAAATTGTAAATGACAAATTCTCTTTCTCCCAATACTTTCTATTTCATTCAGTTTCATGTCTATAAATAAAATTAAGTAATATTTTTTGAAATTTTCTTTTAAAACTTAAACAAATTATAGTAGCATCAATACATTTTGTAAAATTCACTATAAATTGCCCCAGATCATGTTCTTTAGTTCTTGAAAATAAATATACGAAGAGACTGATTTTTTTCTCTGTTACAGAATGCTTGCCCGAGTTTATCAGTTTGCTCTTCAGATTACTACGTAGAAAAAGGAAATTCTATTTCAACGATAACTACATGACATAAGCTATTTTTCTCTGCATTGGCACATGAATATATGAATTCTTGTTCTACGGGAAATCAAACGGTATTTCTGTATTGGAAGGCAATGCTAGACTGAGACAAACATAGTAAAGCAATATCAGAACGTGCAACCCGGAGGCATGTGGACACCTACCTTTTTATTGTACTTCACGAAAGTTGAAGCTTCAGCATCGAAACATTCTTCTCAACAATATATTTTTTTTTGTCTGAGACGACATCGAGAAGTCCTTCATAATATTAATAGGTTTCTATCGAAATTTTATTAATCATATAACAACAGTCATCCATTGGAAATTATCAAAATAATAAAAACTATTATGATAAGTTAGTTTGCCCAGTTAATTTTGAATTTGCTTACCAAAAACACATTATGAATTAATACATGTTTCTATCGAAGCGTAATTGATATAAATTTCAAAATAATAAATTCATGAATAAAATGTGTTCATCTATAATATAAAACAGAAAATACATGTGTCTGTCAGTCACAAGAACTCCCCCTAAACGTTAAACGGTAGCTATATGAAATTTGCACACGATTTGCACTCTAGGGTACATGTCTAGATAAACTGTGCTATTTTTAACTTTTCGAATTAATTAATTCTTAAGATATTTAATTAAATAACGAAAATTAAGCAGTTTTAGGCCTAATTATTAAATGTTTTCCGCCAATAACTTCTGAAATATTTATAAATGTTTTTAAAGGTTTTTATTAGGCTTGTTTCTTTCCTTCTTTTATTCTTCTCAAAGGGATTATTTCTTATATTTCAATTGGACAGATTCAGAGCCACAGCGGGTATATTTTTTGACTTTGTAAGTCTTTCCCTCGACAGAAAATTTGTCCAAATTAGAAATCCTATGGTGGGTGTCTCTTTGATAAAGTCCGCCATTGGAGTTCTCCAATTTTTCCATTTTGATTGTTTTTTCTTTTGTTTTCTAGTTTTTTCTTTTATGTGTTTTTGGCTTTTTTTATTATTGGGTATTTTTTGTTGTTTGATTCTTTAGTGATGGGTCGGTTAGTTGTAGTAAAATGTATGAAGCAATCACTGGATAGCGCGCAAAAAGGTGTATTGTTATCATCGTTGATTACCTCTTCTGTTTCATATTTTTTCTAGTTTTTTTCTTTTTTAATTTTTTAAATTTTCTATTGTTTTTCACATTTTTTAATTTTCTGTTGTTTGTTTTCGTATTTATTAGAATATGCTGCATATGCTCCATTCTGCATAATATAAAGAGTTTAATTAATTTTTAATTAATTCAAGAAAAAATTTTAATAATCTGTTAAATTTTATTAATTGTAACTTTTATCACAGGAAAATTATTTATTCACCATCTTATCTCTTTATTCCCGAGGGAACTTTTTCTCCTAGTCCCTTTAACCTCGGGATTGCTTGGGAGGATGCGACATGAATTGAACTCTCCCAATTTAGGTGGTCAATTACCCCACCCGTAATATAACCTTCCCTTAAGGCGCACTGAAATGGGCTGTTATGGGCAAGGATAATTGGACCTCCTACAGTGCTTATCTTTGAAGCGATCTCAGAATTTCACCTCCCCTTAAAAGAAACCAACCGCCTCAAACCGGCTTTCGTTAAGAAGAATTTTTTTAGACCGCCCCGGACCGCCTTGCTCGATGCGAGAGAGAGAGCAGAAACTTATATTTTTAATGATAGTTATTCCATCACTGTACAATTTTTCTTCTAATTGTAATTCACGTTTCAAAATTTAATTTTAACCCATTTATACCAATAATTTCTATTCTTATAAAATTAAATTCAAGCCAATTTACTGTTTATCAAATTCTTCAATGACGTGCGATTCCCAATGTTAGATTTGTTCTAAGAAAATATTGTTTTCTTTTTGCATTTTTATTTCGAATACAGAAATTTCATTTCCGGTATTATGCCATAGCATATACATCTTTTAATATGGTTGCAAAGTAATCCAAATACTGTGCATTTTGAGTAATTACTCTTTCTATGAGATGCTTTGTTTAGTTTTCAAAATTTTTAAATGAACCTTATTAGTGTGTTAAGTCTTTCTAGGTTACTTAGTCCGGTTCCTATGATAAGGGAGAGGAACTAGGAAGAAAAAAATAATGTGATTTTACAGGTCTATCTGTCACAAGAAGTCTTGCTAAACGATGAATAGTATCGTGATGAAATTTGAACATGTCATTCTGTGGTACATTTCTACATCGATTGAGCTTTTTTTCATTTTTGCAGATTCAAAAGGCATCGAGTGTATAGAAATTTCGCCGGGACGAAAGAAAATACCATTATAGGTAGGCTTTCAGTTAGAGATTAGGTAGGATTCAGTTCGAGATTGCTATTAAAAGGTTTCACTGCATTGGCAAAATCAGAGTTCTAATGATGTTCGTGAAACCTTCATATGTCATAGTAACATATTAAAATTCAAAAACATTTCAAAATCAAACGGAAAATTTAGGCGCTTAATAATGTTTCTGTGAAAGTCATTTTTGCAATGATGGTGATCATGGCCATGAAATGGTGTGAAAGCAATGTATAATTTAAATCAAAATAAATTTAAGATGTTATTATCGCTGCAGACAGATTCAAAAGGCATCGAGTGAATAGAAATTTCGCCGAGACGAAAGAAAATGCCATTATAGGCAGGCTTGCCATTATAGATAATGTCGCTATGAACAGTTTTCCCTGTATTGGCAAAATCAGAGTTCTAATGCTGTTCGTGAAAGTTTCACATGTCACAGAAACGCATTAAAATTCAAAGATATTTTCAAGATTCAGAATAAATCGGGACATTTAGGCACTTAAAAATGTTTCTGTGAAAGTCACATTTGCAGTGATGAGTGGTCATGGTCATGAAATGTCCTGAAAAGCCATGTATAATTTAAATCAAAACAAGTAATATAAAAAAAATTTAAGTCAATTCCTACTTAGGTCAACAAAGAAAAATTTATTTTAGAAATTTTTTCTCTCATATAAAACTAAAATTATTAAATTTAATTTAATTAATGAATTAATATTTGAAAAAACTCAATCAAGTGTCATCCACTACAAGTTTAAAAAAATGTATTTGAACTTGAGTGGATGAATAAAAAGTATTTTATTAACGATTGAAAATTTGAACAAGATATATAAATATATATAGGGAGAATATGAACAAATAGTGGGAATGGAAAAAAGTAGACCTAAGTTTATCCATTCAAACGGGGAACTAAACATTTTTGGATGCAATTGACAACAAGAGATATTTTTCAGAATATAAATTAAGTGCAAAAATGATATGTCTTGAGTAAATCTCTTGACCCGGACGAGATTTGAACACGCAGCCTTCTGACCTGGAGTCAGACGCGCTACCGCTGCGCCACGGAGTCCCGGTCCGCATTTCTTATCCCTACACCATGATCGCAAGCTGTGCGAGGCTCTAATAAATAAAATTAATAAAATAAATTTAATTAATGTATTAATATTTGAAAAACTGTATTAACATCAAGTGTCATTCACTACAAGTTTAAAAAAATGTATTTGAACTTGAGTGGATGAATAAAAAGTATTTTATTAACGATTCAAAATTTGAACAAGATATATAAATAAATATATATAGGGAGAGTGTGAACTAATAGTAGGAATTGAATAATCAAACTTGTTGTGGAAATGTATTGTTTCTAACGATATAATTTCGAGTGAAAATATATTTAGTTGACATTGCAAGGCAATAAAAAAATTTCTGCACCGTCTCATTTGAGAACATTTTCATCTCCGGATTAACTACAATACATTGATTTGCTTTAATTTCTTGAAGAAATAGAAAACAAAAATCATATTTTGGGAGTAATTCAGAACGTAAAGATTTTGTGTAACTTGGTATATGTAAAATATTTAAGCAATAAATTATTTTATTGAATAAAAAAAGTAGAATATTACTTCTAAAGTTATCACTAAAATTTCTGCTCTGACCCTATATAAAACTACACTCTGAGAAACAAAGTAGGACGCATTCAATGATTGACGTGGCATAGTTATTAAATATTATAATTGTGTTGGATTTCTACGAGGGACCCACGAAGCAATTGAATGTTGTCGTTTTTTTATCAGACGTCTAATAATTTAATAAATTATTTTTTCTTACTTTTTCAATTGGCATCTTCACAATTAATTCATTGACCTCTTTATAATTAAATCATTGGCACATTTATAATTTGTGTATGTTTCGTAATTCTCAGGGGATGCCATTTTTTTATAGAATTTGCTAACATTTGTGCTAAAAATAACTAAGTATAAGCTATTTCCAAAGATTTATCAGCTGATGAATCTTTAAGGGTGTATTATGATTGTTTATTTTTTATATGCTTTTGCTTTCGATGCTTGTGAGTTTTAAATTTCTCTACTTTTTTTCTTCTATTTTAAAACGTTAAATATATATTAAAATAAGAATCAATTTACTTTTACACTTTTTTCTTCTATTTTTAAATGTTAAATATATATTAAAAGAATTAATTCACTTTCCTACTTTTTTCTTCTATTTTAAAATTTTAAATATGCATATATTGAAGTAAGAATTAATTCACTTTTCCACATTTTTCTTCTATTTTAAAATGTTAAATATATATTAAAATAAGAAGCAATTCACTTTCCCACTTTTTTTCTTATTTTAACATTTTAAATATATATTGAAATAAGAATCAATTCACTTTTCTACTTTTTTCTTCGACTTTAAAATGTTAAATCTATATTCAAATAAGAATCAATTCATTTTTCCACTTTTTTCTTTTATGTTAAAATGTTAAATATATATTGAAAGAAGAATCAATTCACTTTTCCACTTTTTTTCTTCTATTTTAAAATGTTAAATATATATTGATATAAGAATCATAATATGGATATGATTTGAAATAGATAAAACCATCCACTCATCAAAGTTCTTTCTGTTTTCTATTTTTATTTCACAGTAAAATTGACAAAATGACTAAAGATATTAATTAGATAGAATCCAGCAAAAATTAATGTATGTGGTTGTTCCCTAAACGATTCTTTAATAGGCTGAAACTAAGTTATTTTTCAAGTAATGCAGAAAAGCTACATTCGGGCTTATAACTTTTTTTCATAAACAATCCGTATTATTATACGGAAACTTGTATTATTTGCAAAATATAGTTGTTTCGAAAAACTATTCCAGAAAAATCATTACTATTCTTTCTCAAGAAAAGGGAGGAGGAAGAAAGATGATATCCATATAGAGATCTTTTATTTAATTTAGATAATGGATTTAAAAAACTCAAAAGAGAGAAAGACTTAACTTAATAATTTACTTACGTCATATTATTACCACAATATAAATTGTGTCTCGTAAAAAGATTATGACTACCATTACCTGAAACACATTTTATTCGAAATTTGCATAAATACGATATAATGCAAATTCTTTTTCCTTTACAAAAATGAATGAAATTAGATTTTCGATATTTTGTTTTTGAATTTTTTTAGTTGACATATGAAAGAACCAAAAATATAAAAATCTTATTACATTATCAAGCTCAATTCGATTCAATAACGTTTATTAATATATTTCTTATTATTCCGCTGTTTTGCTAGAGGATATGGTAAGCACAAATTTCCCAAATCTTTTACTTTGCTACAGCAAAGAAAAATATGTTTAATGTTATAAGAATTTCTTTATTTTCTTTTTACTACCAATGACAACCTTATATCTTTAATTGCATGTTTGAATAATGGCTTAAATGATTTAACTCTCATATTAAATTCGCAATTATTCGGATTGATTTCTAATTAGTCAAATTGTTTCTTCCGCTCTGTTTCCATGATCACCACAAATACATTTCACACTAATCACAAATATTCTGTACACTAATTTATTAGATACTAATTAACCATAGAAATTAATACAAGCCTCAAATAAAATTAATTCCAAACGCTTGAGCTTAATAATAAAAACTAAAACTTTTTACAACTTGGTCGTTGAACTAATTATCTTCAAATGATTATTTAACTCATTACTCATCAAATGCTATACAAAATTTAATCCGACATCTTGGCAATTCAGTAAATTGGCAGCACTATTACACTCACTCAAAGTAATTTTCGAAACCGTTATTGCAATTCTGTTATAATATTGTAGTAATAGATAACAGGTTGAGATATTCATCATTAAATTATACGGAACTCTAATAGGCTGAATTTGCAGATCAGTAACTTTTAAAGCTATTAACGATCCTGTCTCGTCGCTGATTAGCTTGGAAGATATTATCTATATACAATAGATTCCGCTTAATGTGATCACTTCGGGACTTAAGAATTTTTATAACAAAAACCGATTGATAATAATAACCGAATTGGGTAAAATGAACTGTATTTTTATCACATCAAGGGAAAAGAAACAAAATGGAAAAGAAAAACACTTACATAGGGGATATCTATGATTTATTTCAAAAACAACGATTTAAAAAAATTATTAATTGTTGCTTGGCGACAATTATTCCTTAACATTTCATTTATATTGTTCGTACTCGTATTGCTTCTTAAAATTTGTTGAACGATGCTGCACGCCTAGTTTCAAAATGTCAAGGGCCTGTCTCATTTCGTCGTTCATTGGAGGGGTTTTCAGCACATTTGACCCCGTCAGAATCATCAACTTTTAATTCTTGATCTTGCTCACAAACAGCTTGGAAACTTCCGAGTCTGTTAGTGTGGCAGCTGCTGGAATGTCCTCGTTATTGGACATCGACTCTTCATACTCTTTCCTTTGCATACCTTCAGGAGGTTCAATGACAATTACCTAAGATCACGTCCCTACCCGCTAAATGGACTACAAAATGGACTACATTCAAACAATGGACTACAATCATGAAAAATAAACCACAAAATACTTGGGATGTGTGGGGGAAAGTGGCCCCCAGATCTTTCCTTACAAGTCGAGCTAGAAATTATACGAACGTCAATCGTTAACGCTAGTTGAAAATGAGTGATCGGTCAATTCTCTATTTCAAAACTAATAAAATTAAACGATGTAGTGATCACACTAAACGAATAACGTTGCGTACATTTGAATACGTTAGTTCGGGACCAGAGTTTTTGATAATATGAAGCAAATGATAAAATTAACCGCGAGCACATTAAGCGGAGACTACTGTATTTAAAATAATATGGTAAAACCTTCAGACAGTTCTCCATACCCAACCACTTAACGGATTTCGATCATTTTTATTTCCTATGAAAGCTCATGGCGTCTAGATATGTCATCAACAGTCCACTACACCCCACCAACCGCCATTGTCGAACGAAATCGAAAAATAATTTCTCAAAAAAACATATAGATAATGTATGGTTGAAAAACGCTAGCGAACTGTATGAAGGTTTTACCATATTATTTTAAATATATAGGTCCAAACATTTCCATCAAAATGGCGTGTCAAAAATATTGTAAAATACCTGTTGTAGGTGATGGAAACTGTTCTTTTAGGGTGATATAATTCTGTATTTATGGTTTTGAAGACTTACCGAAATTCGTGAGAAAGTTATACAAATCATTACAGCTAGATGAGGTTTATTAAAAGATTTTACAATTTTAAAGGAACCTGTTGTATACAAAGAATATGAAATCTACTATGGTATTTTGGTGTGTTCCACTGATCTTCATGCAGTATTCAAAACTGAAAAAAGTAGTGGATGAGAGCCTAGAAGCCGCGAGGTGGCAGGTGCAGTGCTGAGAAAGGGGGTTCTGGCGGCGATACCACCCCAAGAACGGCGAGAGTGGCTAGTTTTATTAAAAATGCATACAACGTTACCCTAACAGTGAGTTGATTTCTGGCTATTAGAGCTATTTCTCTCTATTTATCATTATAGTTTTTTAAACAAATCATCAGAACCTAAAGAAGCATTAGAATTAAGATATTTTCCAAAAATTAAAAAAAGGCATAGACATACAAACATCCATAAGATCAATATAATGAGAACGAAATTGGAACGTTATAAAAAAAGTATTTTCTCAAAATATTTTTCTATTTTGAGAAATAGCTGAACTAATAATCTGTTGAGGATATTTTTAGTCTGTTCGATTTATGAACATTTTGATTTTAAAAGGGGACTTTTGCAGACTCGTGCGAAATTACTTTTTTTGCGTTTTCGATTTGATGAAGGTAGTTGCATCGTTCGGTGTAAAAGCTGAAATTCTGCCATTCACAGTCATAGTAAAACATGAAAGTTTCCGTATGGTGTTAGAAGGGGACTTCTGCGCTGAAGACCCCTTCTAACATCAATTTTGCTGTTCATCGCTAGATGACCAGTATACATAGTAAGAAAAAGTGATTGACCGATGAATTTTATGGTGAAACATTGTGTAAGAACAAAAACCAACGTTCAAGTTTCAGAATTAACCTTTAACTGCTGTGTGCAGTCTGAGAGACCACACAACATTTTCTAATCGTCATTTCTACCACTAAAATTTAAAAATGATCACTATCCTTCTTATTACCTTCCGAAACCATTCATCCAAGGTCACATATCCAGTTTCAGACTTCTAGCTTCATAATTTTTTTTAGTTATCACGTTTTTATCTTTTTAAGCGGTATGTGAAACCGCTCATTTTAGATGCGTACCAGTGTTTTTGAGTGATAGACGCTATTTATTGGGTGTTCGTTTTTTTCAAGATTGAAAAATATTGCTTTAACTTTTACAAGAAAACGTCCCGTATTACCTCACTCAAAAAGAAATCGAAGATCTTGTTAATAATTTGTTTCATTTAGAATACTTTGATTCTGAACAGTCGTAATGTATATTGAGAGCGAACGCAGGACAGAATCTGAGCTTTCTGGAGATGAAGATGAGGTTTTTTTCGAATGACTGTGAGCAAGATTATAGAAAATTTGTAGTGGTATATAAAAAATAACCAAATTGGTCTGTATGTACACCAAAGCACAGCTTCTTGCTTTGAAACATCCTGCCAAAATAGGCTCTAAACTCCATGATACTTGTATTTACTTCTTGAAGAAGGTGTGATCAACTTGGTCGAGAAATGGAATAATGTAAAAATAAAAGAATGCTGATTGAAATATTCTGATCAAAATAGGCATGAATTGATGTATACTAATGGTCAGAATGAAAGCGAGAAATATATTTTTTTTAAATCAAGAGAAAAAATTAGAAAAAATCATGCAATCTATGCACAACCAGTTAAAAGATGAAAACAGCTTACAAATGTATGAAAAGAAAGAAGTGGGTGTGACTTCAGTATTCTCGAGAAATTAGAAAAAAAGAAAAAAGAATCTGCACAACCAATAGAAAAAGGAAAACAGCTTACAAATGTATAAAAAGAAAGAAGTGAGTGTGGCTTCAGTATACTTGAAAAATGTGTTTTGATTATATTCCATCTTTTGATTTATGCTTGGAAAAATGTTATCTTAATCCATATAATTAATTTCATTTTCTAGAATTATGATATAATTGTTAGTAATACCTACTAAAGCCAAATTTTTTCATGAATGTATAATAAAATTAACAGCTTTGTTCCTTAAAATGAAGAAAATAGTCATTTATTTATATGATTTAAATAGAGCAAAATTAAATTATTAATGTTATAAAAAATTGATTTAAATAAATTAGAATTGTATGAATGTGCATAGTTTATCCATTGTCGTATTGAAATTTTGGTATTTATTTTTAATTTATCATAGGATTTTAGATCTTAAAAAATGATGGACCTAACCCAAAGTCAAGCAAATGCTGATAATAATAATAATAAATTTTACGCGTTGTGTTTTATTAATAACCCAATGTTCATCCAGGCCATGCCTTAAGGAAGCTCTGTCTATATGAGATCTTTTAATAAAGGAAAACAATTATTAACTGAAAAATTTTGAATATTTGAATAAGAGCAAGATGAATTTAAAAGAGAAGTAATAATTTAAAACTATTAAGGAATCTGCCCTCCCAAATTAAATCAACCAAATTTATGTAGACCTGAATAACATGCATTTATTTAAAAAAATCATTAAAATATAAACAACAGTGCATTGAAATGATCCATCCTAAAATTAAAATCACAATCCAGGATTTTGTTTGAGAAGCCAATTTCAAAAATAAACTCGAGGCATTTTGGTAGAAATTTAAAGAATTAAAGCAACTGCCATTCACAGACACACATGTTTATTTCCAGACTACATATAACATGATCACTTCACTTAAATCTTTTACATCATCAAGTCAACCCAAATTGAAGTTTACGGTAGATATGAAATGATCATAATAACAGCAATAACATTCTCTTGAAATTTTTCCGGATTAAAGTAACATAATTGTTTGAATAAAATTCAATGTCTTATTGCATGTCATAAAACATAGCGAATGAATTCCATACACATGCAATTAAGAAAAGTTTCATTTCTCCATCATATTAAGTATCATATCTTCATACCAAGTAAATACATATACACAAACAGACAATACTAAAAAAAAACTCGATCACTTTGGCATGAATTACTTCTCCCGCCTATATATTTTCAAGACACAACTTCTGTTCCCCGGCAATAAAATCTCGTTTTACGAACCCAGTTTTAGCTAACGCTAACGCAAGTTTCAAAACGAAATATTTAGGGTAATTAATCTTACTTGAGAACTGGACCACTGTTTGTCGCGGACTGATTTTTGACGGATTGATAAATTGCGCTACTTATCATCACTGACACAAATCAATGCATTGAATCATCAAAGCTATGAATTTCCTTTTTTCAAAAACATAAGCGCCAGATTTCCAACTCGAAATTTCCTTTAAAAAAAAAACACAAGCGCCAGATTTCCAACTCGAATTGTGAACCCGGTTTTCTTCAGGATTCACCCATACCCTCATCCTTTAATCAATATCAACTCTTTCCACACAGGTTCAGACCGTTTTTAAATTACCGATCATCTTTGCGAATTCATCCTCACCGTGCTGGCCGTGGGAGGCCCCGAGGGCCCGGTCGAAAAATACGTCCCACTCCCTACATCCGGAACTGCCTTCGTCCAAACTTCATGACCTCGTCTCCCTGTCCGCCTCCGATCTGCCTAGCAACCCAAAAAATATCTTTCCGAAGACCCCAACTGAGAGACCATTGGTCAAAAATCACAGCCGGGACTTTACCTATCGAGAACATTCTCCCAGTCTCCAACGGAAAATGCAAAAGGGGTTAAAGACCCTCCCGCAAATTCGCAGAAAAACTCAGAGTGGGAAAGGGATCACTTCGTCCGGATATAAAAAAAAATGGCGAAGAGAGGGAATATATTTTTTCAACACTACACCCTAACATTCCTTAAAAATTCCATAACAATCCACAATGCATGAAAGTATCTATTTCTAAGCGTTTTTTAAAAAGCGATCTGTGAGACTACTCACGCTAGTTATGCCAAAAAATTTGTCAGAGAAATTAAAGGTTAATCCGTTTTATCATTTAAAGTTAATCATCTCTAATTCCCAAGAATTACAAAAATATATTTAAGATTGCCCACTGATCATGCGACGACCACGAGAACGATTATAACTAGCAAAATAGATGAGATCGAAAAAACTATAAAATATATTGAAGAAAAACGCCATCTCAATTGATAAGATATCCACCCTACCTAGGAGGATCTTCAATTGATCCTAAAGAGGAGTAAAATTCATTTACACCACCTTTTTAATATTAATTTTTTGTTTTTAAATCTGAATTTTTTGAAAAAAAACAAACAAGTTTTACATTTTGTTTTGTTTTATTTCAGTTTAAATGTAAATTTATTTTCAGTACCACTACCTTTTCAAATTTAAATTTTTTTTGCAAATAAATAAGCTTTTAATTTTAATTGAGTTTTACTGATATTACAGGCTTTATAATCATTTTCCCTGATTTTCTTCTTTTTGGTTTAAATTTGAATTTTACATGAAAACGAATAACATTCAAAATTTAATTGGATTCCTTTACATTTAAGCTTATTTATGAATAAATTAATTTTGAATTTTATTTGTGTTTTCATGATATTCCTGGATTCTAACTATTTTTCTCTGAATTTTTTTTTATCTTTTAAGTCTGACTTTCACTTTAAAATTATATTAAACATTAGCATTCTATTTTATTCTGAGTCTTTAAATTTACTCAAAATTATATAATTTTTTTTTATATTTGTTAAGTTTTATTGATATCCCTGGCTTTATAATAATTTATTGCCTAGAATTCTGAAACGTTTATACTGTTTGATGTTAAAATGGGACTTCTGCAAAATGTAAGTTTGAATTTTTGCAAAAATTAATAATTGTAATATTTTTTAGTATTTGTCAATTGGTTCATTTTTTACCGAAAAACGTATTAGAGATATCTTGGACCTTAACTACGATGCTTCTTATAGCCCACTCGCTTTTCAATTCCCCTGTAAAATTTTATAAATGTCCGAAATCCCTTTTTAAAATCAATCGATTCTTATGGGGTGCAATGCACCAGTTGAAATTTGGGCTTCCTGTTCACTAAATACAATATTTTTAGCACCCGTTCTCATGTTTTCTTAGTACAGTCGCCGCTCGTTATAACGACCATTCATTATAACGACCATTCCATTATAACGACCATTCCATTATAACGACCATTCCACTATAACGACCATTCCATTATAACGACCAGTGATAAAATCCCAACTGTGTTTCCTTATGCACTCTATGTTATTTTACTTCCGGTATAACGACCATCCAGTGTCGTCTTATCCTAATACAAAGTCCGATTTCAGCGGCCACTCTTCTCGGTATTTTTCCAAAAAAAAAAACATGTTTCTAAACGTAAATGACCTTCATTATTGTATTGCCTAGCTTCGTAGATGTAGAGTCTTTAAATTACCACTCACCATAGCGCGGAAATTAGAATGGCCTAAAATAAAAAATGTTTCAAGCGCTACTGAGACTTTAAAATATTTTTTGAAAGGCAAGAAAATACAGAACATTATTTATCATCTTTAAATGAAATGGAAAATTATGTTTTGCAAAAATCACGCATGCAGAAAGGACAAACAACCATTTCTGATTGTTTCTTTAGAAAATAAATGTTTTGAAAGTATATAACTCCTTTTATTCTCTACTTTAAAATATGTTTTAGAAATATATTTTTAATTGATAAAATTTTATTTTTAATACCAATGATAAAAAAAATAATTTGAGTATTTAATTGGAATCTCTTTAAAAATCGCCTATTTTTACGGAACTGTTGAGAGTGCATGTGTACATTTATTAATTATACCACTATAGCGATCACTCGTTATAGAGACCTTTTGCTGTGGGACGCAGAGGATCGTTATAGCGAGCGTCGACTCTATATAATCCTTGAAAGGCTTGAATCATATGTAGAGAACCATGAATTATAATTAGCAGGTGCAGCGGAAAGAAAATATGAATTGATTGATTTTCAATGGGGACTTCTGATATCTAGCAGAGAACTTTCAAGTTGATATTAAAAAGGATTTTGCGGAAAAATCTCCTTCTAACCTCATATGGAAACTTTGATGCGTTACTACAACATAGCAGTGAATGGTTGAGGTCTTGTTTGTGCACCAACTGATGTATTTACCTTCATCAAATTACCAACGAAAACAAAAATATAATTCCGGCCAAGACTGTAGAAGTCCCCTTCGAAAATCAAGCGGTTCATATTTCAGAATTATAACCGACTGAGAAAAAAAATTAATTTGAATTTTTGCATATAACTTAAGATCAGAAATCAATATAAGTAATAATCAAATTCAATAAAATGCGCTCTTAAAATATATTTTAACCTTTTTACCGCTCGATCACTTAGTTAATTAGATCCAGTTTATTGAGCTCACGGCAGGCAGAACTAACGAAGAACTGAAGTATGGAGCCTGAAATCATGTCTTTGGTGCGATGGCTCCATATATATATTTCAGGGCCTATACAGATCTCTAAGACATAAAAACTAGGCGTGAAATTAGGGGTGCTAAATCTTAATTAAAATCCAGTGCCCCGTCCCAAAGGTGCCGGCTGTTATGGCACTGCATGAGCGTGAAGTGCCATAACATGCGGGATAAACGAGCCCTTTTGTGGGTTCATAAAAGGCCGGGAAGTCAATAAAATAGCTCAAAAGAATTCCGTTATTTTTATGCTGTTGAACTATGGTTCTTTTAGAACGCTTTGCTCCATCTAAAAAGCAGTTTAGGAATTTTTTTCTTGCGTCACAGATAAGGAATTTAATTTTATTCTCTTTAGATCAA
>BGPR01006273.1:0-29250 GCA_013235015.1 Araneus ventricosus | reverse complement strand
CTTCTCCATCACTTTACATTAAAATATGTCCAGGTAGTCGAAATTCAAAGACTTTCTTCTACTATTTTCTAATGCAGAAGTCGAGCTATTGCATTAGTGCAGTCACTGAAATGGAGAAATTTCTTTTTGCTTGACACAGATGCTTTCAAATAGTTACTTAGGAGGTTACAAATTTCTTTAAATATTAAGTAATTATTTTTCTGTTTTAATGGTTTATTTATATTATCTTATGTATTCTCATCTTTTTCATTTTGTGTGCATTAGAAGTATCAGTTCTATAAATATCAGTGCAGTTCATATTATGATATGAATGTATCACATCTTCTGTTGTTCAAAGCTGAGGATTTAGGACAGAATTACCTCTATGAAGGAGGTTGCATTATCGGAGGGTTTTCTATAGAAACTACCCCACATTTGTATTTCACTTGAAGGAAAACCTCCAGTAGCCAACCCGACAACATCGAGAGATTCTTTGCTAAAGCGTATTACTGCCTATTAATTTTTGAATAATTCAAGTTAAGATCCATTTTCCTCAGCTGTGTCTTAACTCACTAATGAACCATAGATATATATTTATATTATTGATATAATAGAGATCATATTTCCAATAGAGCTTAAACTTCTAGTGATGTTTGCACATATTGTTAATGTTCTTTACAAGCTTCCACAATGAGGATTTACTTTCGTTCCTCTAACATTCAAAAGAGTACAAACATTTTTATAATTTATGAAGTTGTCTGGGATGGACTTATGTTATCAAATATTATTTATGTACTCAAATATTAGACTTATGTTATATATATTGGCATGAAAATGTCTTTCCGCTCGTTACAATGACAGTCGGTTGAACTTTCTTGTGTGACAAAATACCGTCAGATTTGAATCGCTAATAACTACGAGACTAATTATGCGAGAAGAATGGTTGACCCCACAACAGATAGATCATATCTGTAAGAGTTTGTCGCATAGTATTTGTTTCGCCTGTGACGTCATGGTACCAGTGTTGGCGCATGCGCGAAATTGCTATAAATTAGATTTATGTATGGTTATAAATAAGTGTAGCTTGGAAACGCGTTTAGCTAGGAAGTTAATTCTGGTGTCATTTTAAAGAGCTTGAGCTCTTATTGAGCTTGAGTATTACTAGGACCCAAAGTGAGACAACAAAAATATTTATCAGAATATAACTAAAAATCGGTATTAAATTGAAAATTTCAAACTCCGCTTGTTTTTTGGTTCTAACACGAAGGGTTATCTTTCGAATTGTACGAAACTTGCAGAGTACTTGACAATACGTAAAATAAATATTGCATTAAAATTTGAATTCAAGAACTTGACTATTACGGGAAATATGAGCATTTGTGTTAAATAATATTTTACTTCGCCTACGCGAAATAAATTTCTATATACTGTCAACAGATGGCGCCATCCAAAGCTACTCTAAATAAAACATAAGAAAGGAGAAGCTCGGGTCCGTGCCGTAGATTTTTCGTGGAAACGTCTGGATAAAGTCATAAAACAAGTTTTTCGTATTAATATGTAAATTAATTATCAATCTCTTTAATGTACCATATTTACACAGAGTAGTATAATGGTTACAGAATAGATAAATCACTAGCAGCCAAATTAAAAGTCGAATGTATTTAGTTCTTATATGTATAGAAACGGGTCTCTAATCTTTGAGACACAAAGTTGTGGTTTTGCTTCAAAACTGTCGTAGTCCGTCTTTTTGCTAGATTAATGTTAAGGTAAAGGTAAAAGGAAATGGCTGAGCTTATTGCCACATTCTTAAACAAAGGTTATAAGTCGTTCGATTCTGTAGAAATACTCCAGGGACCCTTTTTGGTTTCAGGCTTTCGCTATTAAGGAGTAACCCGAAAAAGAAACAGCTAAGGCTTATTGAACATTCTGGTTTATTCAATATTCTGGATTATTTATGAAAATATCCGGATATTTGAGAAGCATGCATCAGCGTAAAGCTTTTTGTTCAGTTTTACTTGCATGTTTCGAATAGATAACCGTGCTTTAAAAGTCATATTTAATCGTAGAAACGTTATTAAAAAACAATTATTAGTTCTAGTAATGGGTTTTGTTTCATTCATTCTAATATTTGGGAAGTATTTGTTTATTTAACCATAAAAATAAATTACCCTTCTCCAGTCTAATATTTCCCCTTTTCATGAAAAAAAATTAATAGAATTATTATTTGATGTGATACATTGAAACTCATGTTTCAAATGAAACAAAAGACAATTTTTCGCTGTATTTGAAAATATGGATATCGATGTATTTTTATATTCCCTTAATCTGCTTAAAGGATTTTTTTTATTATTATCAATTTGTTAGATTGCAAAATGCAACTATATCATTTTTCGTCTTTACCGATATCTTTAACTAATTTAAATTTTCGCCACCAAAGTTTCTTTTGTATCTTATGGCATCTTTGACAACTTTTAAATTTCAACGGTAAATTTTTAGTTTTATTAAATAACTTAATTTTTCATGTTTATTTTTCTAGTAATCAACTTAAATAGTAATTTCCTTAACTTTTTTTGTCATTTCCTTTAATGTTTCAAGATTTATTAAATTATAAAGTACTTTATTTAACGGAACTATTTCCTCGCCATTTTGTACGGCGGAGGTTTTTGTGAGTTAACATTGTGGCGTCACCTGGCTGGAAGTATTCCTTTTCTTTTTGGTTTGAAGTTCCTGAGCTGAGTGCTCGCACCCTGGAGATTCGAAACCTTTGGAATTTTTTTCCTTCGGTTCTCGGCCTCTCATGCGTGTCGACAGGTAAAAAGAATTCTGTGGAATGATGTGCGAGACGACCATTATATGTTTAAAAATATTGTTTTGACTGCTAATGAGTGGTACTTACCGATGATAAGCAAAAGTTTCTGTGCTATTCGAACGATGGACCTTATGCATGTGACGTCACATCCTCCGACACGTGATCTGCCGGCGGCAGTTATTGGTCAGTCTTAAACAGCTGACTCAGAATTGCTTTTATGTCAGAGTCACTTATACGCCGATCGTTTTGTTTATTCCTCCACAGCTGCTTTTCTATACTCTCGAACCCAAACTGTGCATAAGGTCCATTTCATCATCCATTTTAAACAAGTTAAAGGAAGTAGTTGTCAAAGACGAGAATTCAAGTAACAAAATTGAAAGTGAGAAACGTCTGTTCAACTTACACCAAAAGGTATATTGATGTAGTAAACACTTCTATGTGAATTGCAATGATAAATGAATCATTTCTGTGCAATCAAGCCAATAAATTTACGAAGGCTGCGTACAACAAGTGATCGATTACGCACTACTAAGTGAACCGCAATGATAACTATACTAAAGTCATTGTAGTTATACCAAGAATAAATTGAATTTGTGATGGCCGCAAATAACGAATAATTAGTCGAGAATGACGAAAAATGGTTCTTGATAGAATTCTACAGATGACATATGTGATTTTGCTTCGAGTTCAGCTCAACATGCTTGATAGTAACTAGCTAGCAAGTTGTTTTTCAATAACTTTTAGGGTATTTCGAGATATTCTTATTAATATTTTTATAATGATATGTAATTATATATATATTTTAAACTTAATATGTGAACGTAAATCTTTAATAAAGTAAATTGTTGAAAGCGCTTTATGTTTAACTTGAAAACTGCAGAAAATTGTAAAATTTTTTTATATGTGTATATAATTGTTAGTTCGTTATATCTCTGTCATGTCATACGCATCGGAGAATCAGTTGTATTGTATAACTTAACCTGATGTGTTAATGAAGAAAATCAGGTAGTCTTTCTGTTGTGGTTGGCAGTAAACTAAATATAAAAAAAATGTTAATAAAAAAATATTTAAATTTAAAAATTTTGTCTTTCTTTAATCTCTCTATTATTATACTAGCAGTACGCGCACGGCGTTGCCCGTGGAATCAGGACTTTAACAAAATGAAAAAAAAAGAACCGCCCACAATGACATGAAAAAGTTTTGAAAACAAAATCAAAACAAAAGATACACATTTTTTGATTTTTCTGCTTTTTTTTTTCACGCTACAGTACATAGTACGTTAATCCAAAACAATATTACAAAATTGGAACGTGAAAATGATTATTATACAGCAAGCAAAATATAAATCAAATCCGAAAATAATAATCGAAGTAATTCATTCAGGTGAAGGTCATGACGTATCCTACGCGTCCGCCAATCAAAATTGGCATCAACGTTCCGAAGAAGTGCCGTTTTTGGAACTCGATCGAGAAAAATAACTCGCAACGGCCCAGAAAAAAATTAATTTTAAAAAAATGATAAAAGATATTTTAACCATTCTTGTTTTAAATCCGACAGAACCGTTCTAGTTATAAGCTAAAAAAAATTGAAAATAATAGTGTTATTAGAAAGTCGGATGCAGCAAATTTAAAAACAAAACTAACATTTAGATAGCAAAACTGACTATTTTTTAAAAAATTCTCAAAATTCAGTTAATTACTTTAGAAATTCAAAACTAACTTCATTAGAACGGAAATCGCGTGCTCTTTCCGATGGTGTATCTATTTTTGTCGTACAATTATTCGAAACCAATCTATTGAGAAATTAGTGCGAAAAATCAACCAAAACAACACAAAACATTAAATAAAAAAAAAATTCTAGATTAAAATTTAAAATTTAGGCTTCGAGGTGCATTCAGTCACCATTACGACTACCTGTGTGCCAAATTTCATGGCTGTAAGTGCGATAGATTCGTCTGGACATCGCAGACAAACACACACACACGCACACAAACATTGCCTTTTATATATATTAGAGATTTCAATGCAATGTATTAACTTTGTTTTCAGCTATTTTCTTTAGCGGCCAATTATTTTTAGGTGTCTGAAAAGGTAGGTGCTCAATAGAGGTGTAGCAAAAATTGCATTTTATTTGTATTTCAAATTTTTGCACCAAATCATCATCTCATAATTGGAAATATAATATTATTCTAATAATTAACACAGTTATAAACTCCTTCATATATTATCGTTTTTATATCTATTTACAGAATGTTGCTTGAATGTTACAAAAGAGTAATAATGAGAGATTGGAAGTTTTCAATTCTTCTGACTAAACGAAAGCTAAAAATATGATTGTCGTTATGAATACGTATGTTATTTTACTATATTAATCTTTCTGGTTTACTTTATTTATATTGGAATGAATATGAATTGTATGGGCATATTTATTTTTTAAATTCTGTATCATTCAAAATATTAATTTCCTCATTTGTTTTAAAATTATGTATTTAGAAATAATACAATACATTATACAAAAATATTTGTGTAGAGGATAAATATTCATTGCCAAATCTGTACTTTTTCCTCAGATGCACGTTTGAGAATAATTTATGAGTTTACCGACTTATGACTAAACTAGATGGCGCAACCTTATGGAACTCTGATATTTATTTTTATCCGTTGGACACATGATGAAATATTTTTTCGGATATTTGTAGCCGATTAATAAAAATATTTATCAGTGGTGTGTAAGAGGTTTTGTAGAAATAGTTGACTTAAAAATTCTATAGCGTTATTCAAACAAAATCGTTCCTATTTCAATCAGAAAATGGAGCACCTACATTGAATTTCATAATGGAAATAATATATCTGTTATATGACTTTATAAGCTTTCTTGTTGATCCCAAATTGATCTACGAAATTCCATCAGGATGTGTGTCTTGTATCTTCTTCGGAATTATAAATACATTCACTGAAAACATAGTCACAATGAGTCAAAAGATTTCAATAAATTTGTCTAAAATAAATTTATTGTTAATTTTCATTCTCTAAATTTTAATTTGTTTTTCAGATTACTTTGGGGCGTCAGAAAAGAAGTGGTTCGTGTTAAAATGGAATCAATAACTTTGTGCTAGGTGAATAAATATCATTTGTAAGATATTTATTCACCTGTAAATATATTACCAAGGAGACAAAACATTTTCGTTCAAAAAACAATTTCAATTTTGGGAAAAATTTATAACTAGATTTCATATTATTTACAATAAATATCGCTTAAATAATACATCACTTAGTAAAAATCGATTAATAAATATACAATATAAATCGCTTTTTTTTATTTAACTTATTATTCTTTCTTAATTTGTCAGATCGGTGATGTATTTTTGTTACATCAGTAGATATTTGTGTTAATAGACATTTTAACACCCAAGTTAAAATGCTGAATGAATAAACGAAACTACATTGAAATAAACCCTTTGCAACCTTATAATTTATGACTTTAAAAAAATGTTAAATAAAAAGACATTAGACAGTTTAAACATAATTACAAAAGTAATTTTTTCAGCAGTCTTGGTATTCGTACATAATATGCACATAATTTTTAAAAAAATGCAAAAGCAGTTTGTTTCAAAAATTGAATTCCAAAAATGAATAATAATATAACAAATTCAATAATAATGTAACAAAATAAACTCCAGTCAGACGTAAAAATAAGACTCGATTAAAAAACTTTTATCACATATTTCATAATTTCCCTATTGCATTTACATTCGTTCACAAAATGCAAGGAGATACGATTATATCAAAATAATTATATTTCAGATCATATAAATCATATCAATTTCGAATATAGTCCTTAGCTCTTGATAAGGGCTAAGAGAAGCTATATTTGGAGTAATGCAAGCTTCTCACGGAAATATTTCCCAAATGTTTTGAATCCATTTCGAATATAGTCCTTAGCCCTTGATAAAGTGGGCTAGAATGGATTTCTTGTTTGTTTAATTCGATTCTCTCAGAGTATATTTCTTGGATTTTTGCCTTCTTTGAATGATTTTGATTTCCATATATCTACGCAACAGTTTTCTGATTATCTTTTGCTGATCTCTACTACTAAAAATATGTAATTCATGTATTGGTTCTACTTTTATAAAAATATCGTATTAGCTAAATTTTTTCCCCTGTATTAGGGTAATAAATGTAGAACGGAAAAATAGTATCCTTAATTACCAAACAGTTGCATCTTGAATGGAACGTAGCTTTGAGTTCCGATCAAAATGCAGTTACCTTCTCTGATGACTTAGAGATGCACTGTTTAAAAACAAAAAGAGAGAATATCTGCAGTATCAAGATTCAAGAAATTGTATTTTTTTAATGCGATATACATGGCGTTTCGGTATTTAGAAGGAATTGCGATATGCGATAAAATGGTGTTTTCGGTATTTAGTAGGAAATAATGAAACATGGGTTAACCTGGAGTCTACGGTGCCGACTTACTTCTTTTGTCTAAGGATCGCCAACTCTTTGCCGCCAAGAACGGAGATGCGAGAATATTTGCTTTGGTTATGCAATGATGTTTTTAACGAGCGATATGCCAGCATGCGTGAAAATTAATCTTTTCATCGGTGTTTTGCAGATCACGCAATATTACGCCACGTTTCGATTGGACTGTTTTGTTCATCTCTTTGATGCGATTGGTTGATTCATTTGAATTTCAATAGAACTTCGTTTGGAATTCTTCGGTTTGAATATAGGTTCAGTACTGTGTATGTTATTCTGTGTGTTTCGTTTCTCAATGAATAAGCGAAGCTACTAGTATTCCGAAGTCGATTATGTTTTTTTTTAAATCAAAAAAATTTGGCCGGTACACGCTTGAAATACCACAGGCATTGCGTGCGGAAATTATCGTTTTCGGAATTTAAAAAAAAACCTTGATTCCTAACATTCAATGAAAAAGCGTAGCTACTAGTTTCCTGTTATGCTGAAAGCGAAGCCGATGATGTTCTTATAAGTTAAAAAAAATGCCCTGTACACACTTGACATGCCGCAGGCATTGCGTGCTAAAAAGCGCACAGCACATCGAAAACGGCATTTGGCGACAGGAAATGAAATTGCGCCAAGAAAAATTGGCGATAAACAGGTGCGCACCGTAAACTCCAGGTTTACTGAAACATGGAAGGAAAGTTAAACCTTTCCTTAATTGAGATCCTTTCGTATTTCATTAATCTTAGTTTCTCACACCCACATTCTTGTCTTTAATTTTACAACTATGCATGAATGATATCTGTTAAATCGCGCATTTAATATATTCTTTTATCCGTCAAGCTCTGAAATATTTTACTGATTATCTTTATATTACGTGGCATTGAATCTCCAAAACAAATTTCTTCAATTTGCCAACACAACATTTTATTCCACCCCAAACAAAGAAAAACAATAAATTCGGCTTTCGAAAATGTATTATGCCTTAATCTAATAAAGTACACGTAATCCTAATGAGTTTTACGCATTTTAAATGAAATATCAGTCACATAATTTATAAAATAAATTGCTGATTCTGTGTATATAATAAGAATAATAACATGTTAATTTAATGTTCAATTTATGGAATGCGTTTGTCAATAATTAACTTACATATTGCAGGAAAAAATGGTTATACAATATGTATCAGCACATATGAAACGTTCGCTGGATCTATTATTTTCACGAAAAAAGTCGTTGTGAAAATAAAATTCTGAGAATATTTTAACCACTTCATTTATATAAAGGTTTATTGAATAGTAGTTGAAACGCTAATCATATTAGTAAATACGTACTAGTAATTAATTTCGTGAAATGGGGAATATATCAAACACATTGAAAGTAAGCAGCCACAATTCGGGTGTATCTAAATTGAGAAACACTAGAATAAATGTACAGAATCATTTTCTATTTACACATAATTGCTAACAAAAATAATTTCACTGCTATATACATTTTTTTTCTAATAAAGTTTTCTTGATATTTAGTATTAGACTGAACAGAATTGTGAATGTATTCTGCGAAATTCAATTTGTCATAAGACCTTCCTAATAAATAATGGGCTGTTTGGGAATGAGTAATTATGTTTATAGCTTCAAGGACTGGCAAAGTGAACGTACTACGCCCACTGAAAACAGGTTTTTATTTTGTAACAAAGGTGCAGATAATTTTTTAGGACCACCTTTTCTTCATCATACTGTTTCACTTTGACTAACGATTTGCTGACAGATCAGATGTTTATGTTTACTAAAAGTCATTCTTGGAAGCGCAATGTACTTGTATTAATATGTCGCGTTATATTTTTCTCTTCCAAGTATTATTCACCACACTGAATCATCAAAGTGAAGTTCAGAAGATTGTTTTTTCTTCTGTCGGGAAATGAAAGGGCAATGGACTGCTGGTGACGAGCATTTGAGTTAATGAGAAAAATAAATGTAGATTTCTTGGAAGATCGAAAAACATTCGCAGAAATGTGCCAAGAAAATATCAATAATTTTTAGGACACCTTTTCTTCATCCTACTGTTTCACTTTGACTAAAGATTTGCTGAAAGATCAGATGTTTATGTTTACTAAAAGTCATTCTTGGAAGCACAATGTACATGCATGAATATGTCGCGTTATATTTTTCTCTTCCAAGTATTATTCACCACACTGAATCATCAAAGAGAAGTTCAAAAGATTGTTTTTACTTCTATCGAAAAATTAAATGGCAATGGAAAATTGGTGATAAAAATTCCTTTTCACACAAACTCATTTGTTTATTAATCTAGTTGCAATTATCATGCCTTTGAATTTTAATAAAACTGAAAAAACAAATGAAATGATCTTATTTTTCTCAAACATTCCAAGTACTTTTTAGAAAGGTTGCAGATTAATATTTTCTAAAGTCTCTAAAATTGTTATTGTCTTATAGAAAATCTATAATGACACACTTGCAAATTTATGTTTGAAACTAAAAAAATGCAATACCATATGACACTATTTCTTAAACATATGTCACTTATGATACCATTTCAAATCAAGTGCGAATCTCGTATTAATATGTACCCGGTGTCCTCAAGAGGAATAAAAATAGAAAAAAAATTTTAGGATCCTGTGATCCCCCAGCGGCGAAATGTATACACTCGTCCAGAAACAACAGGTCACGTGATTTTCAGAGGATCGGAAGCAACATGGGAAAACAAGACAAAGGGGCTCTGGTTTGTTTTGTGTTATTTCTATCTTCTTTTCAACCTATGTATATAGTCCAAGCATGTAAATGTATATATTGTCCTAGAATATATCTTTTCGTCGATAACCTGCCTTTTTATTCTACACTAAAAATCCAATCACTTACAATCATGACTTGGCGGGTGAATGAAAGAGATTAGGTCTAGCAAAGGTAGTGTATGCTGCTTTTGCATGTACAATCTCGGTTAGGAAGTGATCTAGTGGATTACAACGAAAGAAAATTTACCTTCATAGCAAAGCAGAGCATTTTGGATATCGACAAATAGAAATTTAACTATATTTATTATAAAAGAAATTTAAAAAATATTCATTTACTAATGGCATTCTTGGTTTTTACTGCACACTTATGCCATAGCACCTAATTACAAATATTTCCTTTGTCTCCCCAGTTAAATGCAGACTATATTTATAAATAAATATAAAATATAGACATAAAATATAATCATATAGAAATCTCGTATCAATATTTGTTCGCTGTCCTCAAGAGGAATAAAGGTAGAGAAAAAATTTCTTTAATATATTTATTATAAAAAAATATTCATATACTAGTGGTATTCTTGTATTTTACTGTTTACTTAAGCCGAAACTTTTAATAGCACATAATTACAAATATTTTCTTTGGCTCCCCAGATAAATACAGACTATATTTTTCAGAACTCCTATTATTTACTCAATATTATTTTTCCAGATTGCTACTGTCGTGTCACACTCTCAACATTATTAAATTAGTATGTACTTTAAAAATTAATTCACATGAAGCTTTAATTTATTTCAATGTATTAGCGATGAAAATTAACCGAAAAATAGGCTGACCTTTGGCGATTTCTTTTAAGGGGTTACTGTTGATGGGATGAATGTAGTATTTTGCAAGGGCTTGAAACATTTGGGGAGGGCTTGGGGAATTTTGGCGAGATGAGGAAGCCAACGGGCTGATTAAAAGGGGATGTTTTTGGGTTTTGGAAAAAAGAGACAGAGACAGGAGGTGAAAGACAAGGAGTCTGATTGGGAGTTCGAGAGAAAATATGCGGATGGAGTCAGTTTGAAACTTGGTGTTTTGGTGTCTGAGTGGAACCGGAATAGCCTTTTAATCCACGCAAGTGCCGAGTTATGGTGAAAGATGTTTCTTTCGACGATTTGTGAAAAGCCTGATCTTGTTTCGGGCTACTTTGACTTGCGAGACAAATCTCGAGCCTTTCTTCGTTGCGGGATTTGATTTGAAGACGAATATCGGTAGTTAGTTCCTCTCTGCAAGATCAGCTCAGTCTTGGGTTAAAGGCCGTGGAGCCTGATGTGCTGATGTCGTGTGCCCCGAAATTCTCGCGTGTGCGAGCCAAACCAATGGATCCTGAAGGTAAACCAGAGTCAGCACTCTCCCTATCATCGAATTTTGCCATGCCTGGCGCATTATTTTAGTGCGGAACTCTTTAGTTCTCCGGCCACTAGATGCAGCCTCCACTTGTTCCCATCTAATATTGAACTTACCTGTGAAGATGTCTGAAACTCCTGTAGCTATGAACCAACATATTGCCCCAGCTTCTTCTGGATGCCTCCAACCCCCAGCCAAGCTAAGTACTTTCAATGCCTGCGTGGGTTTTTTTAGAGCTTAAATTTTAATATAAGAAAGGGGATGTAATAGTTTGAATTTTGTGTTTCTCTGCTGACAAAGTTAATTGTAAGGATTTATTGTAATTTTGCTTAGTTTTAATTGCAATATTAATAACTGAGTTAAATGGTATTTCACTGCTAAATTAAAAGTGGATTTTCCTTAATACTTAACTTATAAAAAAAATTTTGAATTCAAGATTTGAATATAAATTACCTTGGTGCAAAAATTAAGAGTCAAATTTCAAGAAATTTGATTGTAATGTTTTGTTGCTGAATTTTAATTTAAATATTTCTATGTTAGCTTAAATGTAAAATATCAATAATTACACTGTTACTAAATTTGAATGGTAAAATTACATGGATTCTAAATTCAATTGTGAATGTTGATAATTAAAATTTAAACTTCAGACTTACCGGATGTATATGCAGAAATTAATATAAGATAAATTTGACTTGTTGACTTTACAATAACAAATCAGCGGGAGTAACTAGAACACATTAGTAATGCATTAAAATTTCTAGTATTATTGAGAAGCATATCTTTTAGTCTGATGGAATTTAGCAATAGGTTTTGATAAATTGGTTGTATTTTGCAAAAGTGCAAGTCAAGATTATTTCATGTATGCTGTTAATTAGAAAGGTTTGATTTGTATCTGAAAGAGTTAAAATGTTTTCTAATAATTCATCTTTTCTTCATTAAATTACATGAGTTGGCAATTTTTGGCATTGTTTTGATCGCATGACATCTATCTGTTAACATTTATTTACACATTAGAAATTGTTGACAAGTTATGAAACAAGGGTGAAATGTTTTTTTTTAATTGTTATTTGTCTATTGAGGTGGGTCGGCCCCCTCTTGAATTATAAATTTAATATTGCTTTTTCATTGCCCATTAGTCAAGAGACTTAAGTGTATGGTTTCCGGTGTCTAATGATCCATAAACGTTTAGACTTTGATAACCAAAATATGTGTATATAATTTTCTTATGCATGCTGAATTTTGAAGTGTGTATCCATAAATTTGGTGTTTCTTTTTACTCTAAAATTGATTCTGGGTATTTTAAAAACACACAACACAATGCACTAAAAACCTTAACAGGATTTAAATTCTAGATTTGAAGAAATAATTAATTGCTTGATACTAATTGCTTTATAAGTAATGGTTATTGTTGGTAGCAGTATTTAAATTAGAACTATTGATCTTGTGTATTAATTACTACCATAAGATAATTTTTAACCTAAATAATCAACACCACACTATAAATGCGTCATTGTCTTTATTGCATGATAAAAAGGGATTTCTTTTTTTCTGTATAATGTGGTAATTTAGTCAACTTTTTAATAAAACTAAATTAATTATCGCGTAAGAATAGTTTTACTTGTAAACTTAAGAACTACACAGAAATGAGTTTTATTCAAGGTCTTTTGCTTTCATGTTTTACAGACATGAAACGTCTTAGAATGTATTATATTTCAATATTCAACTTCTGGTTTGAAGTTTTCTGGTAAATAATATTGCATTCAAACACATTTATCTTCCAACTGTTTTGATTTCCCTACAAGAAGTATAAAACTCCCTTATTTTTGAATCAAGTTGAAATTATAATTTTATCAAGAAGTTTAAAAATACCATGTGCTCAAATTTTACTTGGTAATTTAAGCAAATAATGTTATGTCATATTAAACTGATTATTACCACATCGTAAAAAACAAACAAGAAACACGTGCTTTAATGATGAAAACATGCATTTCGAAATTCTATGAAATAATTGGAAATGAATAAATGAAAATAAAGCCAAACATAATGATGTATAAGAAAGCAAATGAATAAATAGCACGGAAATTAATTGAAGAAAAAAATGTGGATTAATCATGGTTTAGAAAATAATAATTTAATTAAAATTTCACACCTTGGAGAAAGTTGTATCTGTACACCTCTGACGGTTATTTTATTATTTGTTCTACATTTTATGCAGTCAAAGCTCATAAAACGTACATGTGTATCATGATAATAAGAAACTCTTATCACTCTTAAAGACCTGGTGTCCAGTATACCGAACATCAAATTTGAACAGCTCTTATTAATTCAATAATTGAAGAAACTGCATGCTGTTTTTTTTATTTGATTCTCGATTTTCTTCGAAATTTAATCGTTGCAAGAATTTTTCGTTCCGTGCATGGAATCATTTTATTTTTTTAGTTTTTCCAAAAAAAATCGAGAAAACATCGTTCTTCCCAAAATGGAGCTTGGTGGTGAATTTGTTTTTCAAGTAATTTCTTGTTTTTAATCCTTTTTTACCATTTAAAAGGCGTCTACAATATTTTATTATCCTTTGACAATCATTTTAAAGTGAAATTTGTGTGATTTTTTTGTCTTTTTTTAGTCGAAATATCCGGTATTGTCCGGATGACGGACATGGGGTAACTTTTTTTAATTTTTCATTTACAGGCTTGAAATTGAATATATGCTTTAACCTTTGCAGTAGTACACAGTACGCCAAAGTAAAAAAGTTTAACTCCATTATTTCTTAATTCTGTAGTGTTGGAAAAAAATATATTCCTTCATTGCGCTATTTTTTTTCCAAAAAAAAGCGCACAGAAAGTTGATCTTTCCCACTCTGTGTTTTTCTGCGAATTTGCGGGGGGTGTTTGACCCCTTTGCGGTTGGAGGCTCGGAAAAAATTCTCGAAGAGTAATGTCCCGGCTGTGATTTTTGACCAATGGTTTTTCAGTTTGGGGGCTTCGGAAAAGAAATTTTGGGTTGCTAGGCAGATTCGAGTCAGATCGGAGAGAGGAAGTCATGAGGTGAGAAGTATGTTTTTTTCGACCGGGGCCCCACGGAGCCTCCCACGGCCAGCACGGTGAGGATGAATTCGCAAAGATGATAGGTAATTTATAATCCTGTTGAAACCTGTGTGGAAAGTGCTGATACTGATTAAAAAAGGAAATTTCAAGTTGGAAATCTGGCGCTTGTGTTTTTGAAGAAAAGGAAATTCATAGCTTTGATGATTCAATGCATTCATTTGTGTCAGTGATGATAAGTAGCGCAATTTATCAATCCGTCAAAAATTAGTCCGCTACAAACAGTGGTCCAGACCTCAAGTAAGATGAATTACCCTAAATATTTCGTTTTGAAACTTGTGCTAACGTTAGCTAAAACTGGGTTCATAACACGAGATTTTAATGCCGGGGAAAGGAAGTTGTGACTTGAAAATATGTAAGCGGGTGATGTAATTCATGCCAAAATGATCTAGTTTTCTTTCTTTAGTATTGTCTGTTTGTGTATTGGTATTTACTTGGTATGATGGTATGATACTCAGTATGATGGTGAAATTGAAATTTTCTTAAATGCTTGTGTATGGAAATTCAGTTGCTTTGTTTCATGACATGGAAAATGACATAGAATTTTATTGAAACAATTATGTTGACTTAATCAAGACAAATTTCAAGCGAATGATATTGCTGTTTTTATGATCGTTTAATATCTACCGTAATGTAAAAGGTTTAAGTGAAGTGATGATGTTATATGTAGTCTGGAAATAAACATGTGTATCGGTGAATGGCATATGCCTTAATTCTTTAGATTTCTTACAAAATGCCTCAAAATTATATTGAACTTGGCTTCTCAAACAAAATCTTGGTTTGTGTTTTTATATTTGTGATGGATCATGTCAATGTACTGTTGTATATGTTTTATTGATTCTTTTTTAAAATAAATGTATGTTATTCAGATCTGCACAGGTTGATTTAGTGTAGGAGGACAGACTCCTTAAAAGTTTTAAATTATTACTTCTCTTTTAAATTCATCTTGTTCTTTTTTAAAATATTCAAAATTTTACAGTTATTAATTGTTTTCATGGTAGAAAAGATCTCATGTAGACAGAGCTTCCTTAAGGCATGGCCTGGATGAACACTAGGTTATTAATAAAAAAACAACGCGCAAAGATTATTAATATTTGACTTCATAAGTCTGGCATTCTTTATAATAATAAATTAAGATTTATAAATAAAAAATCTCAATACGACAAATGGTGCTGTAGTGTTGGAAAAAAAATATATTCCTTCTTTTCGCCATTTTTTGTTATCTCCGGACGGAAGGCTTACAGTGGTCCCCCTCCCATTCTGGGTTTTTCTGCGGGAGGGTCTTTGACCCCTTTGCGGGTTCCTTTGGAGGCTCGGAGAAAATTCTCAAAGAGTAATGTCCCGGCTGTGATTTTTGACCAATGGTTTTTCAGTTTAGGGGCTTCGGAAAAGAAATTTTGGGTTGCTAGACAGATCGGAAGCGGACAGAGACGAGGTCATGGAGATTGGAGGGAGACGCTACTGGTGACAGGTTGGAAAGTCAGAGTAAAAATTAAAATGTAGAGAAAAAATTAATAGAAGGTTCTTTTGCTGGCCGTGAGGGGGTGGCCCTTTGCCTCTCGTGGTTAGCGCGGTTTTCGGAAGCGGAGACTACATTTTTAGTGGAATGCTCTCGGGCGCACTGGCCAAAAGAAACGGACTGCGAATTTCATAAATTTTGTCCGGAAATGCCTGTATTCCCGATGTGGTCATTTTTTTTCCTTCACGGGTTGCTCTCACCTATGAGAGTGATTTTTTCAGGCCTTGCATCCTGATGTTTGCCTACAAAAAAAGAAGAGAAATTATGCTGGTGGTGATGGAAATAGTGGTATGTGAATTACAAATGTTGATTAGTTTTGCATTATACAAATGCATGTGCTGAGGCTATACACATAAGTACAGATTATTATTACAGTGGAACTGTAGGTGGGTGAAATTAATGCAACTGTGTGAGATGTAATTCTTGCCTAAATGATCTTGTTTTTTTCTTTAGTAATGTCTGTTTGTGCATATGTGTTTACTTGGTATGAAGGTATGATACTTAATATGATGGTGAAATGAAACTTTTCTAAATTGCATTTGTGTGGAATTCATTCGCTATGTCTTATGACATGGAATAAGACATTGAATTTATTTGAAACAATTATGTTACTTTAATCAGGAAAGATTTCTAGTGAATGATATTGCTGTTATTATGATCATTTGATATCTACAGTAAACTTGAATTTGGGTTGACTTTATGATGTAAAAGGTTTAAGTGAAGTGATCATGTTGCTATCTATCGTGAAACTTCTATTTAGACTTTATATTGTTTTATGGCATGGACTGTGTTGTAAAGGGTTTAAGTGAAGTGATCATATTATATATAGTCTGGAAATAAACATGTGTATCTGTGAATGGCATTTGCTTTTAATTCTTTAAATTACTTCCAAAATGCCTCAAGTAAATTTAAAAATGGCTTCTCGAACAAAATCCTTTATTGTGTTTTTAATTTTAAGATGGATCATTTCAATGTACTGTTGTTTATGTTTTAATGATTTTTTTAAATAAATGTATGTTATTCAGGTCTGCACAGGTTGATTTAATGTGGGAGAACAGACTCCTTAATAGTTTTAAATTATTTCTTCTCTTTCAAATTCATCTTGTTCTTATTCAAATTTTTCAAAATTTTACAGTTAATAATTGTTTTCCTTTGTTAAAAGATCTCATGTAGACAGAGTTTCCTTAAGGCATGGCCTGAATGAACTCTGGGTTATTGATAAAACACAACGCGAAAAGTTTATTATTATTATTATCATTTATTTGACTTTGGGTTAAGTCCATCCTGGCATTTTTTTAAGATCTAAAAATCCTAATATAATATAAAAAATAAATAAATAAAATTTTCAATACGACAATTCCAACTGAAGGGGTTTAAAAGTATGAATTGTCAGAATGCATGCAGTTATAGGAAAACTTCCAAAATAATAAATCTGGTTAAAAATTCAAGCAAGTCTGTTACAGCTAAATGCTTCCGCTCCATTAATGTAGGCCATGAAATAAACCATCGTTCCTTAAGGATACGAACCAGAAACTCATAAAAATTCCACACTCCATCATCAGATGTGTCGCAGTAACTGGATCCCATGCTTAACACGTAAGAAGTGACTCCAACATTTATTACACTCTTTTGTGCCGCCGTGACGGAAAACACAAGAAAAAAGCTGAGTGGGGAGGCGATGGCGCGGGCGTAAACAGGACTATGTATGATCCCCGCGGGTCTGTGTCTGCCACATCGCTCGTTAGTGGCCGCCAAGATACATCTGAGCTCTTAACGGGAAAGTAAAAAGAGAACCACATACCCTAGCAAAGAGGTGTGTGACAGATGTTGCTGGAGACATAGTGATGGATTGATAAGAAATTTATGATAGTCTTTACCACGGGGTTTACACAATCTTTCTCGTATATGCATGAGGCTTTGGTGTGTTTATTTGAGTTTCTCCAACCTTCCTGTCAATACATGACCAAATTAAATTTGCGGTCGTGGATGAATAGCCTGTTGAGTAGGTGTGTTCCTCCAAAAAGAAATTAATTTTTAGTTTAGTCATGGTGAGAGTTTAGTTAATGTTTCAAAACCTTTTGAGGTGTTTGATTTATTAAAATTAATCTTAGGTTTTTTCTTGAAGTTTTCAGAGTAAGATATCATAAATTAAATAACAATATAATGCAATACGTCGACGAAATAATATATACTATTTTAGTTACTCCATTTAATGCTTTACTATGTTGTGCCATTTCTATCGTGGGAACACTATGCCCAGGCGTATTGAACGTAGATCAGCATTTGTTCCATGCATGGAACTGAATGTCTAAGGTTCGGTTATCCCTTCCTACTTAATTGTAGCAAGCTTTTCCTTCATTAAATAATAATTTTTAAAATGTAGGTGACTTTAAGGGCAAAAGAGAAAATTTATTCTGAAACATTTTACTCATGAATGAAATCCTTAAGGTATATCAATGTAAGCATTGTAAGTATTATATTAATTTGTCTTGATTCAAGAGAACTGCCTCTAGATATTAGAAAATGGCTATCAAGACCGATCTCTCTTATTAAACTATAAATCAAAGATGTTGTATTTCGAAAACGTTCCTGGAAATGCGGTACCTTTTTAGAAGAAACTAGGTTCATTTGGACAAAACCTGCAGTATCATTGATGGGCTTAATTTGACACTGCAAGGCGCAGTTAGTTAGATGAACCCAAAGAAATCCAATTCTCAGCGTATTAAATTTCTTCAGCTTTATCTGATGATCTGCTGCCTTTCACTCAAATGTTCAATTCACCACCGTTCTTGGATTGTTCAATCGTGGAGTAAGAGCAAGCTATAGTCTAACGCAGAAGAAAATTATGAGACATCTCCTTCAGGGTGAAATACGTAACAACTAAAGGGATCTGAATTCTGACATATGTTTCTCTGGTGTGATGCTAAAGATCACTCATATGAAGTTTTATAACTGTCAATTGTCAGTGAGAGAGGAACAAGAAAATAACTTGTCCCAGCTTTGAAGTTTATGCAATCGCTTATCCAATGAATAGTATGAGCAGTACACTACATAGAGTAACTCTAGCATTCCACGGCCTGATTAGCCATATTTGAAGAAAGTCTCAACTTCATGCTACTATCTTGGAATAGCACACTAATTAACAAGCCCATGTTGCTAACTACCGGCAAGATTAACTGTTATCACAGCTAGTTATTCAAGATTTCCGGAGAAGCAATAAGCATCCTACGGGCATTTGAGCAAATTAGCAAGTTTCATATTGAGTAAGTTGCATATTACAGTTTACAATTAAGATCTTAAAGGGTATTTTGAAGCAGATTGAACATTTCCAAGAAGTTAAGTATTGCATGGGTAATTTTTCTAATTCCAACCAATTACAATTACTACTAATGTATGTGGTATATGAAGATCAGTCCATTAATCTATTCAGTTTGTAGTTTTCATTGGAAAATTCTTTCTTTATTTTTTCACAATGGAAAATCTACTCTAGTATAGAATCGCGCGTTATAGATATCAATTTGCTTCAGCTAACATTTGCCTATCCATTCGGTTCTGATATGGTGTAGACCCTGTGTTTGAGGCCATATTCCACCCAAGACTCCAGTGTAGCTTTGGTGCTGGTGCATGTTGTATCTGTGTCAAAATTATAAATGAATGTTATAGAATGTCACTGCGATCAGTGTCCAATAATAGCTTGACTGACGTTTCAAAAATTGGGAGGCAGACAAAAAGTAGTCCATAGTTTCCCAAAATGGGGGAAATTAATGAACTGAACTAAACTAATCGAGCATGCATAAAAATAACTTTATAAAACTGTTTTTAACTTAAAGCTTAGCATATATTTTTGTTCTCCATCCACCTGAATGTGAATATATTTTAATAAAAAGCAAGTTAAAAGCTATCACCCATTACAAAGAATAAAGAAGTGAAAGGAAATACTTTAAAATATATTGTGTGTACTCTGAATCCTAGATCGCTTAATTTGTAGTTATCATGCAGAGCGAGGTGATATTTTTTTTAATGTCGATAGATGTGCACTTGAGAGTATTGAAACTCAGGGTGCTCTGTGGATCTCCTGGATGACGTTACTGCAATCTGGGGGGACAGAAGATTTTGGAGAGGAGGTATTGTCAGGCTGTCTAAGCGACAGCTTGCCTTTGTGTCTGCTTCTCGCTGAGAGGGTAGAACTTAGCATTGTATATTACTGAGAAGAATCAAAAATCTAATTGTGATATTTGTATAACATCGAAGGAGCCTGAAGCTAAAGATACAGCTTTAACAGGATTCTTTATTGCTTTGAAACGAATCGTAATTGTTCAATCACAAATAATCTGAAAATGCCCTACTTTGATGATTCTCCATTTTCAATACAGCAATGCATGAATACTTTCCTCAAGATGATACAACATAAACGAACGAGTACTATTAAACAAATATCCAAATAAATTCATAAAAAAGATATCCCAATGGCCGAGATAATGCACATAATGATAAAAAAATAATATAGAAACGCTAAAAAAAGTGTTAACGGATTCCAAGATTGAAAAATGAAATCTAAATGAGGGGAAATACTTGATGTCTGTTTTATTATCTAAATATACATCGCCTGAAATAGTACTAGAAATGCTACGCACTTTGTCATACTGATGCTATGTATATAAATTATAGATACTAACATGGGTATGAATATTTATGCACGTTTGATGCATACATTATTTTTTTTTTCTACATGATGGTGCTACAGATAGTAATGTTAAAATTTGACCCTAGAGTCTTGATAATTCTACCATTAAGTGCAGCATCTATGATTCTATGATACTGACACTTAAGATTTTTTCAAATCTGTATAGATGCATACTAAATTCTTTATACAGCTAATAGCATCTTATCATTATCTGAAATAAGGTTTTTAATTTAAAATCTCTATCTTTTATAAATTTTCTTGGTTGTCAAAAGGCACAATTACATGTCTATTAAAACATATTCTTGTAAATTTATAAAAAAATTAAAAATTAACCAAACGCTCAGTTGGTATCGGGTTAATTAGAAGATATAATTTTATTTTATAAAAAAATTTCTAAAAATGTATCTATAACAGATTTTAAGAAAAGGTTTCCTGAATGGCCAATTTAACATTGTCGGGTTTTACACAAAAAAATTTGTAAAAAAATAAATGTTTGAGTATTTAGAATAAACTCATTTTAATATAATGAGAAAGATGTACTTTACTTGTATAAAAAATTTCAAACATGCATAGATAATAATGTGAAAAGGTACATCGAAATGGCCAATTTAACATTGTCGGTATCAGGGTTCCAACTCCCCTTACGCATGAGTTAGGACAAAGCGATTTTTGTAATTATATCTTTGTGTCCCTCTGTTTATCTTTGCGATTGTGGAGACTGTAAGTCATAACTGTAATGTACTAGACGAATGAAAATTGGTATGTGGTCTTTAAACCAAAATTGTAGATTTACATGAAATGGGTCAACTGGAAAAATGTCTATCTTTTTCTCTATATGTATGTGAACGGGAGTAATAAAAAATGCATTGAACGAGACAGATGAAATTTGGCATGTGATATTTACATCAAAATGTTTCACATTTTGGAGGAAATCTTTCGAATGAAGATTGTTTGTCTGCCCGTTGCCTGTCTGAGGAAGCATTAGAAAAAGCCGAGGGAAGAATATTCTCGATTTTTTTCTTCACTTATGTTTATAATCTTGGGGCTATTATTTTCTACAAAATGTTTTTCTACCAAATGTTTTTTTCTTTTACATGTAAATACAATGCACAAATACCTTCATCTCCAAAAAACACACGATCAGCTTTAATTTTCTTTAATGAAAATTTATTTTCCTCATTTCCATTCAGACACCAAAACATTGCCATGCATATATTTTATCATGAATAACACCTGCTAAATTCTTCTGAAAAATATATTAACAAGAACCTTAACTTATCTACTCGTGTTTTCTACAGAAACCATTTTTGAATTTTCATGCATGTAACCATGACAATAAGCTCATACGAGTTACAATTTTATTGATGCTTTTATGCAGCTAAACCATCTTCCAAAATTATTCTATGTTGAAAATAGTTATTCCAAATTTTCTCCGCTACGTCTTGATCGCCATGGTGATAAAAGCTTTTCTATAATTCAAGGAACTCTCCAGCAAGTAGATAAAATTATTCTATGCTGAAAATAGTTATTCCAAATTTTCTCCGCTACGTCTTGATCGCCATGGTGATAAAAGCTTTTCTATAATTCAAGGAACTCTGCCAGCAAGTAGATAAAATCTTCATTAAAATTTTTTTTCAACATTCCAGGAAATAAGCGCCTCTATAAACATATCCGAAACTGTGCAACTCTCAAGAAAATTTAAACCCTCCCTTTGAAATGCTTACTCTTTTAATTGACTAACATTAATTTCTTTAAAAGTTTAATGAAGGAGCATAACATAAAGAAATATAGCACTTCACATTCATGTAAGCTTTGAAGCATTGCATTAAATCTCTGAAAATGCAAACAAACTCTACGAGCAATCTGGTTCTTAAATTATTGTAATAAGTGAGCATAATTTAGAAATTTGTTTTTAAATGTATTAATAAAGTTAGTTCATTTAAAAACTATGCAACGTTCTTAAAGAAAAATTTTCAAATCAAAATCTTCAATATTTTTTCTATTGTTATGATTTTTTCATCTGAATTTAATAATGGAGCTATTGCAATTATTTGATAACGATGACAATACAGCTTCTAGTTTGAGAGACAAACATGGTCAGGTCTGAGACTTCTACTCTTGCATTCGGAATCGAGAAAATGTTCACTAGACCAGCTTGTAAATCAGAATCATTTCAATTATCGGATATTTCAAGATCTATCTCATATTTTGATGTAGATATGTCAATATTTGTAAGTGAATGACTTTCTAAAAAGAAAGGAAGTAAGTCGTGGATTTTGCGCATGCTCAATACATTTTTATGAATCATGTTTGACTGAACGAGCATAAGTAGAATGTAAAGTGTATGTGCTAGGCTTTACATGCTAGATCGTCTGTAGATATCTCGCTCTAATCTAAACATATTAGACTAGTAGTTCTGTGAACAGTAGACCTCGGTCCCACCCCCCAAAAATTCTAACATTTTTTCTTTATCGTATTTTTTAAAAGCTTAGCAAATGTTATTCATTGTTAAGACAGCATTTTTTGTAGGGACACTGGTAGAGAAGTTTAGCACAATTCTTAAGATGTCACAAATTTGGAGTTAATATGGATAAAATGGTTCGCAATCTGCTAAATTAACAAAACATCTCTAGCTCTTTTACTTGGTTTACCTATAGGCAGCATATGGAAATATTTTGAGAAAGATGGCTCCAAAAAATCACAGAGAAAAATTCAATCCTTAAATAATTTTTAAAAAAAATCATCCAAAAAATTTCACTATTAAATTGGCATCAAATTAAAATATTTTTTCCAACTCACTTCGTTAGAAATAAAAAGATGGAGGTCAAAATAACTTGGCGATAAATATTACAATCTGGCAAAAAATATTTGTATAAGTTAAAAGCTGTCGTTGTGTTGCAGATCACACGATTTATAAGGCAATTCGAAATGATCTTGGCGAGAAGCGTTTGAAAATTCCATTTAGGCTTAACAATTACAATCGAATTTTGTAAGTTCTTAAAATTGCCGACTGCGGCTCATAAGGTACAAAAGAAATTGTTTAGATTGTGAATGAGTTTAAATATAAATTTGGAACTAAAAGATAGCCAAAGATTATAAAACACTTATATAAACTTATATATTATTACTGAAAATAGATAACACTTATTTGGCGGATAACGATACAAAGCGATAAGCGAACTGTGTTTATTTACAACTCTGATGTCATAATCTTAATATTGCCACTCACTATTTTATCACCAATTAAATTGATAATAATAATATTTATATATAATTAAAATAACTATTTTATTATGGAATTAAAATAAATGGAAATAAAACATATACACCGTTTTCTAATCCTGAAAGAAATATTTCTGCCAAATTTGAAGGAAATCGAACAACACATTTGATTATAACCGCGTAACAAACTTACAGACAGACAAATGGAAAATGCTGGAGTTAAAACGTAGACCTCGCTTCGCTCGATCAGTTAGAGGAGCAATAACATCAATTCATATTTTGCTAATTTCAGAAATAAAGACATGTAAGATTTTGACATATTTCAAAATCGAAATAAATATTCCTCTAATTACATGGTAACGAAATTTATATAGAATGCTGTTGCTCGCACTATTCATCACGTATCTAAAGGGTGATCATTCATATATTTTACTAGTTCCAATATGCTTCTCTATGCAGAATCAAAATATATTAATATGGATAAAATGCGGAAAATTAACATAGATTATACTTTACATCTTTGAGGGAGAATGAGTTTGGAAATCTGTTATAGTTTTTAAAAATTAAACGGCAAAGTATTAAAGATACTTTGTGGTTTAATTGTATTAATAAATGCATTTAAGGTTAAATATATTTGAAATTGTGTACATTCGGAAATTTAAAAATATGTTTAAGACATATTGTATCCGAGTTTTTCCCACTTTGGAGAAGAAACTATCCAATCAATTTTCAACAAATAATAATAAATAAAAAAATTGTTACAAAATGCAGCGTTTTAAATAACTAGAATTTTTATTTGAAGCTATTATGTTAAATTTTTGTTAGGATTCCGAGGAGTTTTTTTTTTTTTTTACTGGTAACAGAATTATCTGATATTCTCCACTCAAAACTAATTGTTTAAATATAACATTTTGCAGATAAAAGTAAAAGAGAAACTTTTTCTCAACTCTTCAGGCAAAGGGATTTAAATATTTTTATGGAAAACTTCATATGAAAAACAAGCAGAATTACAAATGTTTTGCATTCTTTTATACCCCTTTGATTTTTTATTCTTACTTCTTTTACAAATATTTTAATTTTGCTTTCTGTTAAGTTTCATCACATAACAGTCTGAAAAAAACAGAAGTGGAATCAATAAACCTACTCTTATAGCTCGCATTGCAATATTAATTATTATTATTAGATCATTATCAATGTTCTATATGTATTTATCATGTCATGAGATCCTTTTCCCATCCATCTCTGATGCTGAAAATACGATTTGCAATTATCAGAAAACCACATCTTAAAAATCGAAATACATTCTTCTTTGCCCGTTAATATTAAATTAATTTCTGATCTATACTATTAAACCTCAAACGTAAACAAACGTATGTATCTATCTATGTCCGTCTACCTTCTCACGAAGCACCGAATCCTCAAACGAACTGAAAGTACCAAAATATGGAAAATAATCCAAGGAATCCGTTTTGACCATATAAATTCCGAAATTTTAATTAGTTAAAAATATATTAATTAAAAAGTGTCAAAATGCAGGAAATATAGTGTCTCCATCTATCCGCAGCTCCTATAACTATCTGTCACATAGGTTATTCTTGCATCTGGTTTGTATAAAAGGTTTTATTTTTTTTTCTTTTTTAGAGTGCTTTTACTTTTTGGAGTTTTCATTTAATATACATCTGGAAAAAAAATCGTTTTCCAACATTTTTTTCTTTCTTTTTTTATCGAACGGTATTCCATTTCGCAACATTTACGTTTGTTGGGGAAAATATTTTTTCATTTTTATCCGTTTTTTTCACCATTATTATTCAAATACGAGAAAGACGAAAATATATTTTTGCGCTGTTTAATTTATTAGTTTGGTGTATTATTAAATCGTTTATCGTTTCTGTTTTTTTTTATTTCGTTTTATTTTTTTTTTCTTTTCCATTACAAAATATTACGCTAACCTGTTTTAATTTATAAACATTGGAATTCTCGCGTTTTCATTCAAGCCATACTGTTTTAAGATAGTAAAAAGGCTAGGATTGAAAGTTTTAATCCAACAACAGAGGATTCAAAACAGAATTAAGTTTGTTGGGGAAGCTTAGTGACAATATTTGTAGGGAAAAAAACAGAGACGGGCATATGAAAAAGTGTGGATTCCGAGAAACGCTGGGTTATTAGCTATGAGGTAATTAAAAGGTTGGATTTAAAAATTTTAATTAAACAATATAGGTTTCAAATGAGATTTACCTTTTTTGGGGGAAGATAGTGCCAATATGTACAAAAAAATGAACCGGAGAATGGCATATGAAAATAAAGTAATAAAAAGACTACATTTGAAAGTACATTACGTTTGTTGGGGAAAGTAAGTGACAATATTTTTTGCAGAAAACGGAGGCGGGCCATATAAAAATATATGGATCCTGAAGCCTCACGTGATCTCACTTCTCTCCGCCCTGGATTATCACATTATTCAAGATTGCCCATGCAACGCTGGGCCATGCAGAGAGTTTATTATATAAAATAATAATCACACATCAGGGATTTTTTATTCCTGTATTAAAATTTTGGTTGCTACGAATTCAGAATCTGCGCAACATATCTTTGCGCTCTAAATGGTTTTTTCGTTTCATAGACGTTTCATTTAAAATTTAAGACAGACATAGTCTGGAAACAATTCAAATTACAGACACTTATTTAAGAATTTCCTATACATATACAAAATTAGCTTTTTAAAAGAATTTCAAGCATTATAAATGATTAATTTCTTCCTGCATTTTGGTTTGCTGCATTGCTTCCTTCATTTCCCACTGCAGACACACACAATTGCTTTCCTCGGACGATGTTGCAATCTTTTTTCTTCCCTTTATTGATTCCGAATCTCATCATGGTTTTCATGATTTAAAAGTAGCATACATAAATAATCTAAAAAAGTGGAACGAAATAAGAATAAAAAACATTTCTTTTTTTAAAAAAATCACCCAATCGTTTTCTGCACTCTCTTTTCATCAACTTCACCTCCAGACAGTTTCAATTTTTTTCTCTCTTAAGGTAGGCGGGTGGATAACTTATTATGCACAATCATCTACTTCAAACATCTCTCTAATTAAACTGGACGCTCACCCGTATTACAGAGCAAACAAAGCTATGCCCTTAAGTCAACACGAACTGAATGAAGATACAGAAACTTTAGAGGAAACATACATCTATTATTCACCATCACAAAGAAAACTGCACACGACGGTGTATTTCTCCGAGAGTGAGAGTCCTGGGAAGGGGAGGCCTACCCAACGCAATTGAACCTTGATTGATTATTGATAAACAATTCTGGCTCCCCCTCGCCCCCCCCTCGGTAGTAACTGTCGGCTCGCATTCTCCCCTCCCCCCCGTGAAGGGAAGGAATGAGGAAGATTTTCGGCGGGGGCGGTGGAAGGCTTCTCCATGGCAGCTCCCTTTGCGTCTTAATGAAAGACTTCTAATACGGAATCCTTTTGGGGGGCCGTATCCATATTGAAAGAATCTATACATAAAGTGACTCTTATACTGTTTCTTAAACATGAGTGCGTTTAACTGATGATTATCACGTGAATATCCTCCCGCGAAATAGTTTATGTTGCATAACTAGCATAAGAAAGTCAAGTGATTTTGTTTATTTAACACATGTTAAGCGGAAAACGACTAAACTCGTTTTGCGCATAAAACGCGTAAGACGACTAAACTCGTTTTGCGCATAAAACGCGTAAGACGACTAAACTCGTTTTGTGCATATTGTAAATAAAGCGCGTGAGACGAAGAGACTCGTTCTGTGCATATTGCAATTAAAGCGCGTGAGACGAGAAAACTCGTTTTATGCATATTGTAAATAAAGCGCGTGAAACGACTAAACTCGTTTTGTGCTTATTGTAAATAAAGCGCGAGAGATGACAAAACACGTTTTGTGCATATTGTAAATAAAGCGCGTGAGACAACAAAACTCGTTTTGTGCATATTGTAAATAAAGCGCGTGATACGACAAAACTCGTTTTGTGAAAATTGCAAATAAGGCGCCAGAGACGACAAAACTCGTTTTGTGGAGATTGGATGCGCATGCAATTTTGCGGGCGAATTGAAAAAAACCGCCAGCTGTATGGTGAGGGTTTGGCGAGAAAATACTCGCTCAAGATGTGTTAATAATTTAACGAAGCGTTAATTAACCTATGGCATTACAATCAAGTGACAAAAATAACTTCGATTTTGATCTAACATCGAACCGCATACTTTCTAAAAAAATATTGCTGTGATGGAATTGTTAATGTACGATCCGTAATGAATTTCAACATTAATTTGAGTCACAATACAGTGGGTCAGTTTCGTATTCTAACGTTCCATAAAAAACTGTTCTACGAAAAGTGTTATAAGTTCTAATTGTTTTGCGTTACAATGAAATAAATAGTGAAATACAATCACACTGAAAAATTTTAAGCTATGAAAGAGGATAATAGAGAATAAAAAAAAATTTCTTTACATACGTAGCGTATTAACAATATTGAATACACTCAAGAGTTGTAAATGGCCATCTATGCCTTCTTCCTCTAATTCAAAATCAGATGATTTTCTGCTACTATCTGAAGACACAGAAGAACTTCCACTTTATGGAGAAAAGAACAATCAACAGAACAGACACAGATGTGCTGTAACACTCGCATTTTAGTTTGTTTCTGTGGACTTCTTTATTTGATCATTTTTTTTTTCTTTTCCTCTCTTGTTTGTTGATATTTATACATTTCATGCTCATTTTTCTTTCCTTTCCACAGTTTTTGTTTGTATATGGTTTTATATGTTACTCGCCTTAGTTTCTTGTATATTATCCCAGATTTTTAGATTTGTATTTTTGTAACCTTTTCCATCTCTCTACCTTCGCCATTACCTGTTAGGCAGTTAAAGGGTGTCTTCCGATGTCTCTTCCTCTTCATGTCCTCCACACTGTTTAAATCACCAAAAGGTTATAGTCGCAGGGGCATGAAGTGGTATTCTGTTCTACTACACTGTAAAAAATTTTGGTGTGACACAACACCAAAAATGGTGGCAACTACTTTACACCAAAAGTGGTGCAGTAAAACACCAACCATTATTTTTGGTGTAGTGAAACACCAAAGATAATTTTTGTTGTAATCAAACACCAGGGATAATTCTTGGTGTAACCAAACACCAGGAATGTTCCTTTACACTACTTTTGGTGTAAAGTAGTTGCCACCATTTTTGGAGTTCAGTAACACTGAAACACAGGGCCTACGTAATACATAAAATATTTTATATCCTGACACGAAACACCATCAAAAGTAAGAAGAATCCGCTGGTTATTCAAGTATACTAGAA
>BGPR01006272.1:62787-82210 GCA_013235015.1 Araneus ventricosus | reverse complement strand
GTCTAAAGTCACCTGAGGGCTTTTGTTTTAACTTTAAGTTAAATCTGCGCGAACCGAATTATACGATATAATAATAATAGCTTCTATAACGGTTGACGGTTATATTTATATCTTGCCTAAAGTCAGCAATATAATTATATAACCAAGCAAAGAATCGCCAATAACAACCGTTAAATGAGGCTATAGAAATGTTTTAATAAAGCACTTAGCAGCTCTTAAATACTTCACCTAACTTCTTAGTAAATGTAGATAAGAATAGAACAAAGCACCTTGCAAAACTGAAATGTGTGCAGAACATGAATAATAATCAATTAGTTTGTGTACCGGTTTTATTTTGAAACATACCAATCGTTGCCATCGGCAGAAAAGAAATTAACCTCTTTTATGCGTCCATTCCTTAGTGATATATGCATAGATATATATTTTTAAATTTTTAAAGAAATTCATGCACTCCATTAATGGTCGTTTGTATCGCTTCAGGCTATTGTTAAACGAAACAATTATGTGCTTGGATTTCGATAAAATAACAAACTAGATAAAACTAAAAACCTTTTTCTGTGTACTGTCGGTCTGCAGGAAAATTTTAACGTGTAAATTTAATACATTATTTCATGGAACAATTTTTTAAAATATTTTCGATAAAAAAATCATTAGGTAGGTAAGCATAAATCTTAAAACTAGGCGCAAAGTATAAGAAATAGAAATTTGGTTCTTACAGATTGTGTTACTCTTTGAAATAATCAGAGTTTTGGATGGTAATGATATCAATTTATATATGATACTTAGAAGTGACTGCAATCTTTTTCTCTGTACTATAATAAAAAAACAGCATATTTTGTACATGATTAGATCAAGAACTGCATCATATTTTTTACTATCGATAAGGATGTAGTTTGGAATTATGAAATAAAAATAGTTACATTGAAATTTTGAAATAAAATTCTCGAGCGTGCAAAGCATAAAACGAATACTTGCATAATATATTATTATATAGTTAAAAAAATAAATTGTGTTCGAAATGCATTCTTACTTAATTATTGTTAAATATTTTGTGTAAAGGGTTTATTCCAATAGGAAAAAAAATCTACAACTTTTCTGAATTTCTCATTTTTCATGTTTTGTCATACTATTAATTTCTTTTTACCATTTCTTACGGGAAGGTGTTGATTTTGTGACAATTTTCAAATCATAGTCTAAACTCTCAGAAGCAGAAAACTGGCATAAATTCTAAAAACCAGATAAGTAATCTAAAAGAAAGAACACACAAACAATTTAAAAGCGAGCTGTCATGAAGTAAGAAAATATTTTCAATCATTCCCTGGAAGGGATGTAGGAATGTAAAATCGCCGGTCTGCTGGTTGTCTATTTATCAGTATCGGAATGCGTATTCGCTTGCGGGCATTCTATTTCATTTTTGTTCCAAATTTATAACACACGAAAGTTTAGAACGCTCTTCAACTTTTGTCAGCTTTTATTTGAAAGATTATATAGCAGAATTGGCATTCACAGGATGAATAAACTTTAAAAAAAAGAAGTGCCACTATTTTTGATTTCCTGAAATCATTTACTCTCTATGCACAGCGTTTTATCGCTTGATGTTCTGACGAAATGTTGTCAATCAATTGAAAATGAGTAGCGGGCTTTGATATTCTATTCTATTCTATAGTTTTGAAATTTCTTCTATTTCTATAGTTTTGAAAAGAATTTTATAGGAAAACTGACTAAACAAAAACATTTAATAATTCACATTGTTGACTTTCATGAAAGAACAAGCTTCCATGCTTGAAGAGAATTACATTTTAACTTCTCAAAAATTAAAACCTACCTTTGTCCTAAATGTAATTTAATTATTTAAGAACTCTCATAATATTCCTTCAGATTAATGATCCAAAATAATAAGTATTTTTCATATTGATTTCATATTTCATTTAAATTAGTTTCATATTCAGCGTTGAAATTTTTCTGTACTGATATGGGTCATTTTCATGAAAAAGGTACAAATCGCTAAAAAAAAATATTTTACAAAAGTATGTAAAAAATCTTAAAAATTGCGTGGATGTTTCTATTTAAGCTTACTAAATAACTTTATATTAGTAGTCAAGTTTTCTATTTTATTTTTCACTGTTTTTTTTTTTTTTAATTTTATAATTTTTGACCTGTCTGCGAAGAAGACATGATAGCCAACGGAACTTTTACATTTTAAACGAAAGCATAATTGTTTAATTATTGGACATATTGTTATAGGTTTATTTCTTATAATTAAACACTAAAATTAGTTATTAAAAACCAGTGCAAGAAAGCTGAATACTTTAAAATAAATAGCACTTTTTAAATAATTGAGCTGACTGTGCATTAGTTAAATACTATTTACAAACAATTTCAAATAAATGAAAGTCTATATTTTGCCGGAAAGTAATCAATTATATACTAGATTAAGGGATATCATATATTTATTTATGGACGCTGAGAACTTAACCAAACTCTAAATGGAACTATTAAATTGGACTATATTCAATAAAATCGTAATAGAACGAATATTTTTCTTTAAAGAACAAATTGCCTGCCTCTCTTATAAACTCTTTAAAGATGATTTTGCATGAATTGCCATTTATGTTATTTTTTAACGTTATTTTCTTTGTGCACGGAGGAAGACGTATTTGATTGTTAGCAAAATGTAAAAATTATTTACTAAGTGAAAATTTTGTTAAAAATATATGTTAGATTGGACCTTAACTAGAGACTTTAAACTAGTTAATACTGAAACAAAATACGATTCTTTTAAAAAATTGCTTGAGTTTCAGTAAATATTATTTTGAATTTCACGTGTAGAACGTCCATGGAGGGGACTTTTGTCTTATATTATTGAAAAATGAAAGCTAAACAGTAAACTATTTTACTAGAAACGTATTGAATATCTTTTTTAAAACTTAAGTTATACATATGAACAAACATATTAAGACATTTGATGCACTTTCTAATTTTTATCACTGTAAAATAACACCTTTTGTGAGAATGCCCCATATGCAATGCACACCTATATAGAATTTTAAAAAAATTCATTAATATTTTGTACATAAAATGATATTTAAGCCTTGTGAAAAGATGTCGAAAATTCACAGCATTGAACAAGAAATAACGCCGTTTAAATCATGTTTCAATTCTTGTATATAATATAAATGTCTTGAGAATAATGGTAGTATAATATAAATGTCCTCTCTAATCGCGATGGTTGGTGTGATTCTGACACTTGTCGTTTTGTTAAATTTATTCCGTTTAATATACAGCTTTCCGTAGTTAGGGTACCTCACAAGGCCTATAATGCTGCTTAATATGCATTTCATCGTTTATTAAACTTAATAAACGTATGCCATTCCCACATGTAGTGTATAATAGCGAGAGACAATTTTAGATACCTGACGATGGTTTCTTAATATAATATAATGTATTTGAAACGGATTACAGAATACTGCGATTCGTTGTATCAATGAACAAATAAGGAAAGCTGCCATATATTAGCTACAATACTCAAAGAAAGTATTTGATGAGTAATAAATCGAATATTCTGTGTCTTATCTGGAAAATTTAAGGAATTATATGTTGCTCAGAGAAGCTAAAGAGCTTTTGCAGTTAAGACCACAAGCATATAAATTTGAGTTTGAATATAAATTAATTTATTTAATTTTTTAATTTTTAAAAATTAAATGTAAATAAATTTTTTAACTGAAATCCACGTAAACTGAATTTCAAAGAAACTCAAACCTCTACACACATACAAAGCCTAAGAAAAATATGTACATATTAGCTGCTTTAAAAATCTTATTTGATTGAATTAATTTGTTGCGAAACTTAACAGTGCGATAATCTAAAACGCTGATGTGCATTTAACTCGAATTTCTTATAAATATATTTAAATGATCAATTTTATATGGGTGTGCTTATGCTGCTTTTATTAGTGGTCTTGAAATTCAAAATCGATAGAAATAAGAAATCTACGTTTTTCTAAAAGGTTAATTACATTTAAGAATGCATAAATTATATTGTCTGTGTAAGAAAAGATATTTCAAAATATGTTATTTTTTTCACGTAAAAACGCCTCTCCGCTCTTTATAGTGATAGTCAGTCGAACTTTCTTGTGTGAAAAAATACCATCAGATTTGAATCGGCTAATAACTATAAGACTAATAATGCGAAAAGAATGGTTGACCCCACAGCGGATAGATCATATCTGTAAAAGTTTGTCGCATAGTATTTGTATTGCATGTGACGTCATCGTACCAGTATAAGTGCATGCGCCTGATTGTTATGAATTAGCTTTATGTAAGGTTACAAATAAGTCTAGCGTAGAAACGCGTTTAGCTAGGAGGTTCATAGCTTGAGCAGTATTACTAGGACACAAAGTGAGACAATAAAAATATTGATCAGAATATAATTAAAAATCGGCATTAAATTTCAAATTCAGCATGTTTTTTTATTAAAACATGCAGATTTTCCTTTCGAATTGTACGAAACTTACAGAATACTTGACAATACGTAAAAGAAACATTGTATTAAAATTTGAATTCAAAAATTTGAATATTACTTGAAATATGAGCATTTGTAGTAAATAGCGTTTTACTGTGCATACACGAAATGTAGTTCTATATATTGTCAACAGATGGTGCCATCAAAAGCTACTCTAAATGAAACATAAGAAAGGCGCAGTTCGACTCCGCGCCGTAGTTTTTTCGTGAAAACGTCGGGATAAATTCATAAAACAAGTATTTCGTTTTAATATGTAATTTAATTATCAATCTATCTGATTCACAAATTAGTATAAAGATTACAGAATAGATAAATCACAAGTTGATAGGATGTAGCAAGGGTCTGTGGTAGCTTGTGATTTATCTATTCTGTAACCATTATACTACTCTGTGCAAATATTATATTAAAGAGATTGATAATTAAATTGCATATTAATACGAAATACTTGTTTTGTGATTTTATCCCGACGTTACCACGAAAAATCTACGGCGCGGTCCAGAACTTCGCTTTTCTTGTGTTTTATGAAATATTTATACTGAATTCATATTAAAATTCTCATGTGAATTTGCTGACATCATTTTCAAAATTATTTCATATTTAATGTAATGTTGCGCATTTTGAATATTTTACTCCATTTCGAAATTATATGCCAAAATTTGCATTTTCTAACCTAAATGGCAGTGCGATAAATCGATAAACAATACCACAAATGAATTTTTTAATTTAATTTATCTATTTTACATACATTTATTAGTGTAGGAGGAGGTATTAGCTTCTTGTATAAAATATATGTCATCTTTGTACAGGGCGAACACAAAGTCCGTAGAAACTTTAAAAATTCATAAAATGCGGAGAGAAAAACGAGACAAATATCGGTTGGTAAGGTTATCATAGCTGGGTCAAGGAATTTTTTTAAGACAAGGAAAAAAAATAACTTAAAATACAGTCGATAGATGGCGCTGGTACAAGCGACTTCGGTGGAAATATGCAAATGAGACGGTTATAAGAACTTGCGCTCCTAATCCACAACGACAACAAGTGAACATGAATGCTGAGTGCGAAGGATAAAAGCTTTGTTGATGAAGTTGTTTTACGTGAACCAGGAATCCGCGATCCTTGCCTGCTGGGCTCTGGCCTTGGTGGATTTTTGACCCGCCTGCAATGTGTTATCCCCTGTGCCAGTGGTCATGTGGAACACATACTGCTGTAATAAACGATTTGGAGGCATTCTGTTCGTTATTTGCGCATCTTTTCTTTGACTTGTGTTCGTCAACGCCATCTATCGGCTATTTTAAGGGGTTTTTTTCTTGTCTTAAAAGGCTTTTGTGGCCTAGCGATGCCTAGCCATGCAAACCGTTTTTTATTTCGGTTATTTTTCCTGTTTTCCTGAATTTTTTAAGTTCCTACGGCCTTTCTGTTACCCTGTATTCCATATGCACATCTCTCATAAATTACCCTTATATTAAATATAAGAATTAATATATTTAACAAAATTACCTTATATATTTTGATATTCAATACATATTGTGAGAAAATACAGTATATGATGTATTTCTCTTACAACAAATTCTTTTGTAAATTATTTAATGTAATTTGGGAATGTCAAATTATTCAGTGGATATCAATTCTATATTCAGCGTATACTTTTGGATTATTCAAGTGAATGACGGATATTAATTTTGCTAATTGATTAATTCATTAATTTTATACATCAACAATATTAGGCAATTGATAAATAAGAGCAAATAGATCTTGCTATTTGTTCCCTTTAGTATTAAAAGTCATGTGTGGAAACCTTATTTGTAATAAATTTTGCTTGTTTTTCAGGTTGTGATTATGCTGGTAGCTATCATGCTACTATTTGCTATATGTTGGTTACCTTACCATATCTACTTTTTATATACCTACTACAATTCAGATATCCTTCAGACACACTTCATTCAACATGTGTATCTGGCCATTTACTGGCTGGCTATGTCGAACTCATGTTATAATCCTATCGTATATTACATAATGAACGCAAGGTGAGTAAATTTATATCAAATGATATACCTACAATTATATTATTTTAATTAATAAAGCAATTAGATTATAATTGTTATAATTAATATAATTTTAAGCAATTATTTCGTATCAGACAGTTTCATTATTAATTCATATTGCTTTATATTGGATTCTATCTTTCTCTCATATAATTTTAAAAATAATTTTACCTCCTGATAGAGACTTATAAAAATTATAACTTGGTTATTATAAACTTCAAAAGGAAGACTTTGTAAAAGGATTAAAATTTTCAGTTATCAATAAATGTTAGTGATTCTAAAAAAATATCATATTTTAAAATTAATTCCTGGAAAGTTTTTTTTAGTTTACTGACATCTCACTGAATGTATTCAAAATTTCTTTGTTTGTGAGGAAGTTAATTCCCTTTAGCAAAAAGTAAAACAAAACAGTCCTGATTTCTTCCTCAAAAAATATATATTAATCCCAATCGCAGTAATTACTGTATCATTTTGCCTCTTTTAGGTAATTGGTTTTGACAAAATTTTCCTCTGCGGAATCAGTAATTCGGTTTCGATCTAAATATCATCCAATGTCCTTATTTTGTGAATATCATTCATAATTCCTAGATTTAATTTGAATTTAGTAATTTTTATGATGCAAAATTAACAAAACTTGTGAAATCCATTTCGCATAATGAAAGGTCACTCACACCGCACTGAAGTTTTCGAACATATGAGAAAAATTACTTATACTTATCTTTCTGTTTGCAGCATTGAGGCGATGGAAAATCCGTAGTTAGAAGAAAAGTGAAATCCTTCAGTTAAATAAATTCATAAATAAATGTATTATCATTCCAAGAAGAATATAGTTTCGGAACATACAAGAGTCGGTTTTTTTTTAAACTTCCGTTGTTCCAAAAAAAAAAAGACAACAGTGGAGGACAAAATAAATTAATTAAAAAAATTATGTTCAAACAAGATAACTTTTCGACATAATCGCCATGAAAATTCAGGCATTTGTCATATCGGTAGTCCAGGTTACCGATCACCTCCTCGAAGAACGTAGCCGCCAGTGATGTGAAATGGCCTTTAATTTTGCATTGAATTTCCTTTGGTTTTTCTGGCAGCTTTGATCTCCTAACCAGTTCTTCAATTAAGGGAAGAGATAAAAATCACTCGTCGCTAAGTCGGGGTTATACGCCGGGTAATCAGACACCTACCATTTAAACTGCTCCAGAAGCTGTTGGGTTACAACAGCACTGTGAGGACGGGCCTTGTCATGACTGAGGACATCTCCCGAAGTCAGAATGGCTCTTCGCAATCGCCGTAAGATCTGACAAGAAACAGCTGCATTGATCTTTTTCCATAAACCAACTTTTTACTTGAAGAAAGCTAATAACATAACGCAACTCGCATTTGGGAGGAGCATCAATTCTAATAATCATGTTTACATGTTAGATATATATCCAATAGGATGGAGCGAAAAAATCTTTTTTTTTACTTTTTAAACTTGTAATAGTGCGAGAAAGTTGCCTTTTGATGCAAAAAAGACAAAAATAAAATTTAATGGCAATCGGAACGTGTCTTGATATGCTACAAGTACGATAAAGCTTCATAAATTTCAAAAATTTTGCTCTATTTCAAGTTTTTTCTCTAATTTCTTTTTTGCAGTATAAAATCCCAAATCAAATATTTTGCACTTTTCATTCCTTTTTATTACTAGAACAAACGTTTTTAGAGAATTTCAAGCATATTGTGAGTATATAAAGATGATAATTATTAGCCAAAAACGTGCTAGAAATCGGCTATGAATAAAAAGAAAATATACTGTTTTCAATTCTGGAATTATTTCTCTGTTATACTTTTAACTGACCAAAAACGCTTACAAGTACTTTGTGCATACTTGTTATTACTGTTGTTTAACAAAATGTATTTTGAGTTTTAATAACGAACCGATAATGAATAACAATAACGTGGAAGAAAGTTTATTACTGTGAGGTGATATTTGTTTACGGAGTGAGTTCTTGCCAGTTCAAAAACTTTAAAATTTATTTTTTCTTACAGTCCATATTTTATTCTTGTACTGTCGAAAAGATCAGAAATAAATCTGTATACTTTCCTTAGATGTGAGTGGAAAAGGACATGTTAAAATATCCTTGTTAAGACCGAACCCTCACGATCGTGTGTGTTAGACACTAGCTAGCATTTCTGCTTCTTGGAGAGTTGTATTTAATAAATGCCGGAAAGGAAAGGCTGTTCTAGTTTCCAGAATACAAATAGTATCGTTTTCTCAAAAGACAGCAGAGACAGTCCATATTTCAATTATAATCGCTTTAAATCTGTTTGCAAAAAATTCGCGCTAAGCATTAGAATTATTTATCTGTCGCAATTAGCTATTTAATAATACATATTTAATTGCTTAGCTACCAATTGTTAATTTAATTTTGAAATAAATGAAAAATAGGAAAATTTGTTAGTTAAAAGTTAATATAATTACTCTTTAGGCGTAATATTTGTTTACCCGCACGATCGTGCTGGTTCGGCTTTATTTGAGTTCACTGTCCGAAAATCGACTTCTTTTCTGTAGTGTCTTCTCACGTGATCCGATGCACACCTCGGTGTTTTCTTTCGACTGTATCACTAAGTAACGGCATTAAGACTTGAAATGGGTACTATATTAAGAAGAAGAAAAAAATTTAACTTAAAAAATACATGGTTCATTTCCTTTCACCGAAAAATGAAATAGTTTACATATAAACATTTTTTTTCTGCTTTTAGCTTTTTTTCAAGAGAGTTTCACGATATACGTCTCACCACCTCCAACGGTCTTCAATATTCCTCTAAAAATTTCCACAAATCACATTGTCTTTTTTTACCGTTTCAGCACTCAAATGTGACAAGCTCTTTCAAAGTATTTTGAAGGATCTCTTTGAAACTTCGTAACAAAGAAGACTACTCACAGAAAGTTCCACACTAGGATTTCCCTCAATCATTTAAATACTATCTTCCTCCTTAGTTTACTATTGGAGAAGCAAGAGGAATTTGTTGTCTGTACATGTATCCGTAATTATTCAGTTCCGACAAAGAAACTAGGTACAAAAGCCGTCAAAACTGACGCTATGATCAGCGATCACGTATGTACATCTGTCCTAATGATCGTGAGAAACGATGGGTGGTCCTTCCTTGAATATAATCATTATAGGAAAGTAATGTGCTCACAATAGACATTGTAAGAGGAAATACAGGGAGATTTTCTAAAGAAGCAGGGGATTGAAAGGGGCCATCCAACATTTCGCGAAGGCGCTGCAATTTCTATTGTGCAAGAAAGAATGGAAAGCGAACAACCAGATAGTGCATGATCCGAGAAGTTTCATTTGCCTTCTAAAAATACAGGAGTATCCCTTATTTCAGAAGAAAGCACTTATAAAACTCGGTGTTTGAAATGTGAGGTATATTTATGTTTATCAAAGACTAAGAATTGTTTCAAAAATTTTCATTTAAAAAAAATTTAGTCATTAAAATTGTAATTTCCTTATTTACAAGTATCTTTTTTATTATAAATAACAAATTGTTTATTACGATAGTTAAATATTTGTTTCTTTGAGTAATTAATATTGAATGAAAACTAAACCATGTAGAAATAAATTAGGTGAAGCTTACATGGATAATGCCTAACTCTTATGATAGTACGGGTTCACGTTGACAAAGAAAAAGCCTAACCCGCACGATTGTACGGGTTAACGCTGACACAGAAAAAGCCTAACCCGTACGATTGTACACGTGCTCTCCTGCGATTGAGGGACATGCTAATTTTTTTAAATTATTTTTTACAGTACCAGTAGGTTACGAGGCTACCTATAAATTAAAAAAAATTAATTTAAGGATGAAAATATGTCCGGTCTTAAAGGGTTAATATAGAGAAATCAAAACAAATTAAGGAAAGTTTTAACTGTGATAGAGGTAAAAATACATTAATATTGACAAAAAACTAATGAAAAAGGAACGAGGAGGAAGAAGAATCCGGTGGATGATATCATCAGAGGCTTCCATCCATGCAGATTCAAAATTAGAATAGGTTTTCTGTCGAGGGAAAACGACTTTAAGGGCCAAATTAAGTTCTCCTCTGAGGCCTGAACCTATTCCGGAAAAAAGTGGAAACAAAATAAGGAAGAAAATATTTATCCACAAAGAAGAAATTCAAAACAGACTTTTAAACATAGTCTGGTAAAAGGGGCATAAAAATCTTACCTCTCTTTCTTGTAGAATGAAAAGACTCTAGCAGAAATAAATGTTGTTTATAGGTGTGCTCACCTACCTCCAACTAGTGAGGGATACACTAATTAAAAACCGAAGATTTTTGTTGTTGTTGTTTCATATAGTTTTTTATAGTTTTTATTTTGTTTTTTAGTATTTAAAATTTTTTTAATTGATTTAATGCATTTTATAATTTTGATTTTGAATTTTATTTTTAAAATTCAAATAAATTTCCAAGGGGAGCCTTTATTAAAATGTCAGAAGGTGTGGCATGGGTATTATAGCAATTTCCAGCACAATGGAGTATTTTAGAAGTAAAAAATTAATTTAGCAAAAAAACCTAAGAAATTAATAAACTCTTCAATTCTTAATTTTAAAGAAATATTCAGGGTAGCCGTTTAACTTTAAATTAATATTTAAATTTTCAATGGCCTTGACATTATCTGAATGGTTGCTGCAAATATTTTTGATGCTTTTGATTTAAGAGTGGATGGTATTTTTTATGACTTTAAGTTGAGGTTAGTTTGATAGTGACAAAGAGAAACAGCCTTGAAGTTAAGTCATTTCTCTTGTCATAGACACCAACCGAATCTCCTGAATCTAATATTTCAATTCCTGATTCCAAATAATTACAATTATTGAAGACATGCTCTGTTACTTTTATCATGTGACTATAACATGTTGTGAAAACTCCCTTGTTTATGAGAAAAATATGACTTTTGTTTACATAAATATTGGCCAATGTGTAAGAAATATGAAATGAAACTATTACAGAAATTTATATCCATAAAGAGTATTTCCTCAATGTAAGTTCCTGAATGCAAACGATATTTGATTTTTATGACAATTTTATTTTTTCACCAGTGGTACCGTTTCATTCCATCGATATATTAATTTATATTCTTTTAACACGCTTAGTTCGTTTTAACTCTTAAATGCTCGATTTTTAAAAATTGATTTAAACATGTTTTTGACTTTCATTTCTAGAATAAAATATGGGAAAAATAATTTAAAGAATAATATTTTGTTTTAAGTATGGCTTACGGATAAAAAAAAACTGCTTGTTACCAATCAACAACGCTGGGCCTTAGTTGGGAAAAAACTTTCCTTCATAAAATTCTATAATATTAAACACAGATGACTTTTAAGAACTAATAATACGGATATGTAATTTCCTTCAACAATTGAGAATAAAATATGGTATTCACAGACTTACAAACAAAGCAAAAAAGAGCAGCTTCAAGAGGAAAACATTAATTTATTTTAACTATTTCTTAAGCACTCAGGCTGCCATTTATATGCTGAAAATTGATTTAATGACATTTTCAGTATCCTCATACCAACAATAGCCATTAGAGCTTCAGTCTTATTCACACGATTTTAGGAGACAAAATTGTGTATGTTGCTTTGAGGCAACACTGGGAATTTAAGGGTTAACATTTGCATATTTTTATGCAAACTTTTCACAGTGTTGCAAAAATGTTCCTTGGACAAAGCGTTTTAGTTACAACTATTTAGTATGTTTGATAATCTATAATTCTATCCTTTATTTTCAGATTTCGAGGATATTTCCAAGAAGTGGTGTGCATGCACAGAAAATTAAAGCCATCTGACGCCTTGGGGTTTGGAGAAACTGGACGGTCTCTTCCTCTGTTAGCAAAGGCGTCCATTATAACCTCCAACAGGACTCGATCCTGCAGAATGACACAACCCAGATTTAAGAGAGAATGGGACCCTGATTACCACGGGAAAGGAACTTCAAATGACCATGAAGCTGCAATTTGAAACGACTTTAATTAAACTACCAATTTCTGTTCTCATAATCCACGAATATAATGACTTCGGATGAATTTGTTCACTCACGAAGCACATGTTCCGAAAGCTTTGGAACACTTCTGTACTGTCAAGCACTATTACTATTTCATCTAGCTTTAAATACGCAAATTGAGGCTGAAGCTCGTGCAAAATTTCAATTAACTTTGAGAGAATAATTAACTATTAAATTCAGGCACTTCCTGTTATGATTGAAGACTGTATAATTATCTTCAGGCAGAATGTCTTTTCTTTCTGTGTAATAATTGTGATAATAAAGCATCTTACCTATTCAATAAATGTTCGTAGACTTCGTATATTTTAAATTTGAATTCAGTTAAATATATTTAGCTTTATCAATTCCGACAATCACCTGTTTCTTTTAGTTGGAATGAAATTTTTTTTTAGTTATGAAGTTAATATTGTTGTTTTAATGTAATCTTTTAGTACAAACTCGCATTGAGAAATGGCTAAATTTTATATTCACAATTTACTAATGCTTCTTGATGAATCATATTTATTATAAATCTTCATAAATTATTTCCTAAATATTTAATTTTATGTTTTAAAAGTTCGAATGGTGTTCTCAGCGCTATTTAAATAACTTAAATAATTAATACAATACATTTAAGTAGAGTTAAGTTACAAGTTTTTAAATTTACACAATTTTTAAAACTTGTTTTGAATTACATCTACAAATCTTTTGGATTTCTGACAAAAATCGATACTATGTTGAATAGATTTGAAACTGAAATAAGTGCATGAGAACAAAATTGAAAACATAATTTTTTTAAGTAAACAATACTTTTTAATTATTTGCTATCAGTTATACATAAATTTACGTTACCTCAAAAGCATCTAATTTCATTAATGACGGTTTAATAGTGATATCAAAGAAAAATATTTTAAACACTGAGCACATATTTTTGATAAATAACCAGCAGATTTATTGGGAACGATTAATACTTCTAAGCGCGACAGTAATTAAATTGAGGAAAACAGAAACAATAAGAAAAACAGTTCGTTTGACTTTCAAAATCATGGATGCAGAATTATAATGTTATACATTATAATTCCGCAATGAAGTATTCTGTCTAAAATTAAGTATTCTTCCTTAAGTCGCGGCACCAAATATGTCTGCGTAAAATTTGATTACATAGAACTGGAAGTAAAAATGAATTGCATTGAACTGAAAGTTTTCAAATCAATAAACTCAACAAACTTTCTGATTATTCCTCATAAATAAGACTAGTTTTAATGGAAAAATATATGGAAAGAACAGAATGAAGAAAATATGCTTAACCTATTGAAGATGGCCACGCGGAAAACGAGCGGTTCAATCTGGCCAACGTTTCCCCACGCACGTGGCTCCTCAGGGCTGGTCAAATCTAATTGCACTAAAGCTGATGTCACGCCGAAGAGCTGGAACGTATTTTTTACAGGCGGGAGAGAATGTGCCAAGCAGCTGGCGCCACCACCCCAGTAGCACAAAGATATTGTACGATATTGAACAATATTCGCAATATTGTGTAATATTATACAATATCATATAATATTATATGATATCAAACAATATTGTACAATATCGGATAACATGTTGTGCTACCTGGGCACGTGCAGTCGCCCTCAAAGGTTTAAAGATTTGTAATATTCCATGTTCTTGAATTTGAAAATAAACTAATTTTTATTCATCTAATAACAGATAGAACATAAAATCTTTACACTGGCTGTTTTCTCTTAAAAATCATTGGACATTTCTTTTTAAAATACAATACATTATTTATGTATATGAGTTGTAAGTATGAACTGAAAAAATATATTTGGAAGGAACATAGACACTAAATATCTCTTTAGCGTTGTGTGTGTGTGAACAACAGCACATTCTTAAAATAGTTTATATTAAAAATTAAATATAGGTTCCATACAGCTATTACTTGCACTTAAAATGTGAGTGATATGTATTTTTATTTGGCTTTGTTTACACAATCATGTTAGACGTTATAAAGAAATTAGTAACTCTACTGTCAGAAAATGCCTCACCATACCATTGCACGCGAGGAGTGTAACGGAATTAGCAGAAATTCGCGTGAGTTTTCTTCACCCGAAATACGGCAATAGTGCGTATTAACCGCACCATCCAAATCCCAGATAGCAAAGAAGGTTGCGGAAAGGTTTCCATTTCACTTTCCATGGGCTGCCCCCGAAAGCAATTCCGTGCAAACCGTTTCGGAAACCATTCCCTCAAAATTGACGTAGGAAAGCTTTTCATGAACCACCTGTCTCATCATGTGTGAAGTCGTCCGTGCACTTGCCTTCGAGCTCTAAGAACGCGGGTTCGATCCCCGGCACCGAAGAATTTGAAGTTTTGTCACAATCTACAACGAAATCGTACAAGTAAGTTCAATTAAAAATTAGTTTAATTGAAATTAATAATTAAGCTTTGATTGATTAAGATTCCTAATTGATCTAATTAATTGACATTCGAGTTAACTCTAAGATGACGTCAGAAGAAGGGGGATAGAAAAGGGGGCTGGACCCCTCTGTAGCAGTACGACTTTGAAGAGGGGGTGAAAAAAGGGGGATTGGACCCTTCTGTAGGAATACGGCTTCGGAGTGGGGGGGAGGAGGTTCTATTGTGTCCTCCAAAGGAGGGCTCTTAACAACCTTTTGAAAGGCCTGAAACAAGCTTGTCATAAAAGCTTGGGGAAATCTTACTAAAAACCTTACAGAATACATTTTTTCTTGTTGACTAGCGAACATTTCCGCTACCTTACCGAACGGTTCAACCCTTGTCATGGAAAGCATTGTGACAACCCTTTACCCTTGCCGACGACAATGTTTCCAAAACATTTTAGACAAGCTTTCTTTGCTATCTGGGATGTAAGTGCGGTCTCATCAGTCTACATAATATTCCATGGCCATTTCAATTTGAAGCTCACATCACGCAAGAAACTGCAACGCAAAGTTTTGTCGGTCGAAAAGATCAGGTGGCTAGAGTTGCTGCACGAGCGACAGTTTATAGGGATAGTAGAGAACAACTTTTGAAGAATCTTGTGAAGAGTGACACGAGGTTGGTCAGCAGTTTCTGCGATATGCTCAACACTAGTGCTGTGCATAAAACGAGACATCCTGTCTTCCTTCACTTATGTTGATACATCCGCTTCTACTTGAGTTGCAACAGACTTAGTCCGCTTCCTGGCTGAAACGGCCGTTGATCCCCTTGCTTCAAATTTCGTAATCAGGGATGGCTAGCCCTTGGCTAGTGAATGGGTTTTTTCGTAAACGCTTCAAAGATCTAAACTTTCGCATAGCTTCGGTAGCGAAATCATCGTTTTAGTGACATAATTTCATCAGTAGCGCACGTTCCAGCAGAGCCAGCGTTATTTTTGGCATGGAAATGAAATTCGCATTCCTTGTTCTAGATATTCCTTGTCTTTCTTCTCGAGTACGCAGTTACGGGTTTTGTATATGGCTATGATTACGATATTAGCATATACCGATATTTCACCTTGAAGGGTACCCTCTGTTGGTAGATTTTGGAACTAACTCTTTTTGGGTTTGATAAAATTCCCATCATCTCATTAAGTCACTCTCCAAATTTCGAGACATCTTTACGAGTAAATATTGCTGTAGGCTGATCGTAAATTTCAAATTTTTAATTGTAGAGATAACGTATATAGGTGGAATTTTTGACCTAAAATTTTAATTGTATATACCTAAATTGATTCTTATCTTAATTGATTTTTCAAAACTAAGATGTCTTTCTCTACAACGCGAATGTGCTTTTAAGTATCTTAATATCCAGTTTAAAAAAACTGAAAACATAATTTACATCATTCATTAAAATATCTTCAAGACACAAACAAAATTTTTGGCAAGTTTTATTGCATATCAACCGATAAAATCTGTAGGAATTCATCTGATTTCAAAAAGTTCTTTCAGAACATCGAGACAAAGATAGATTTGACACTAATATACATAAGAATTTTTCGTGAAATACATTAATATGACATGTTATTACGCTATATTACTTTAATTAAACATGTAAATCATTGTAAGAAAATAATTTCTGAGTATAAATTGCTAGATTAATTATTCTTTTCTTCTATATTATTCATTTTAGAATTTCAAACCATTCCAAGAGAAATTAAAAATGATTAGCTGTCATTTGATACCGACTGAATATAAATGTCATTTAATACCGATTGAATATTCCCATAAAAGTTAAAAATAGCGATACATAGAATATACATTAGGGCACCATTAACAATTAGTGGAAAATTTATAATCTCTAATTACACCAAAATTAAAAATAAACTCAAGTTTTATTTTTAATACCTGACTCATTTTTCAAATTCTAGTCCATTAAGTAACCATCAAAACCGTACGTTAAATTAGTTTTGGATTTATTTTCCTTACGAATTATTTTTCATTCATCTCAACGTCTGTCAGATCCAATGAAGTGAAAATTAATTTTCTTTTGTTCTTTTGGAGTGATCAAAAGACGAGATGAGAAGATATTTTGGCGTGTTGAACAGACACTCAGCATATTTTTCTTTGCTTCAACAACATGTTATCGTTCATCCCTAATAATAATAAAAGCGAATGCGTGTGCTTGCGCGAATGTCTGCTGAAGATCTACAGGACACAACGTTGAACCGAAGGCCACCAAATATGGCGCAACATACTTTCTAGAACAGAAATGCTGTGCACACGGGAGTGGTTTTTATTAAAATTTTAATTAATGAGATTAATGAAACTTTAGAGTATTAACGAAATAACCTTAGAAAATATCATGGAACAAAAATTATTTTTCCATCATTTTAGCATTCAGGCAATTGTACTTTCAGAGATAAAAAAATTATTTTGCAATATTTTCGGCAATTTTAAGAAATATTGGATTCTTTAGATTTTTTAATATAGGAATACGTTCCTCCCAGTTAGTGTTTCATGAAGGAATTTGATTCACACGCCAAAACGCCACGAAAAACGTTGTATGGGAGATCCTCTATATCTCCGTAACTACATATGTTAAAAACATAACTGATGTCGTATTTTAGAGATAAAGGGTAACAACAGAAGCTACAAAAAAAACTGAAAAACGGAATTGTAGTTCAGCGACTACTGTGTCGCAAAGTTGGGCAAAAATACGCATGAATTGGTGACGCGATCCTCAATACCTCGGTAACTGCTTATGTTAAAAACATAACTAATCTCTTATTTTAGAGATAAAGGGTAGCAACAGAAGTTATAAAAAAATTGAAAATCGGAAAAGAGTCTCGCGAGTAAAGTAGTATTACGCCTTTAACACCAGCGACTGTTTGAGAAAGAAAGCCTCCCTTCATTTTTTATGTTATGTGTAACAACAGATTTGTTGTTAAATGGAATTTATAGTTTCATAAAAACATTTAAACATGGTATTTTTTCAGTTGTTAAACCTATGGTTAGCAAAATTTGCCTTTTATGTTACATAAACTGCATTAACTAAAAAATCGATTTTGTCTTCTTACAGTTGGAGGTCATAGAAATTTAAAAATCAGTTTTTCAGTTCAAGCTTATTGAATGAAGATATTTTTAAATCAATAGCTTCAAACTAATAATGATTTTTAACGCACCTGCTGACAGTAGCTTATGGGTTTGCTTTCCAATTAATAATTTTTTATTCATTTTTATATTTCACAGTTATAATAATTTCAGATATTTTCTTTTAGACATCATGACTAAAAAATCATGGTAAAAAAAACCTTTAAACTCCATAAAAGTTTTAGAATATTTTTGGGTTAGTCATTTTTTTGCTGCTTTTATGAACCTGAATCATGAATTTTTGAATTTATTTCGTTTCGTTTTTCAATGCATCATATTATTCTTTTTTACAATATATATATTGACGTAGATATTTTAAAAATTTTGCTTTCCGATTTTGTGCAGATAAATTGCATATTAAATTCAAAACAGCCAATATTTTGGCTGAATATACATTTACTCTGAAATTAAGTTCAAATCCTGTTCGAATAAATTTTATATTTTATTAAATTGATATTTTCTAATTTTATCAAGCAAGAAAGGAGAAAGTTTAAAATTTAGGTGTTCTAGATCAATAGTTTAGCAGACAGGAATGATAATATTTAGGGCAACCAAGATGGTCGCCAAACCTGGTACTGATTATTATGTGCATATTCAACGGAATAATAACATTTACAGTAGAATTTCAATATATAAATGAAGCATCCTGATCATTTAAAGTTTCAGTATAAATTTAGCAATCCTTAGTTTATGAATATTTGAATTTTTATCAGAAAGACTTTTTTCAAATATTGGTAAGATGTGTAATTTATCAAAATCAGCCAGTAGATCTTAACTAATTAATGTATTATATTCATTTTTTGATGCAGCATTACAAATTAAAACAAAATTCGAAAACTAGATGAAATGTATGTATTAAGATCACAAGGGAACTGAACTACCCCTTGGATTTCATCATGGTTTGCCGAAGTTACACCTCCTTATCCCCTTTAATTGCTCTGAAACTTGCATAGTAAAATCAATATTGCTTCGCGCCATATCAGGATATGTTTTAAAGTTACCTTCCAAACTTGTGGGGAATTTAATTACGAAGATTTTCATACCATCGTAGAAAATTCTTGCAAACAGTTGAGGAGTGTGACAAACTTGTAACAGTAGCATCGTGAGATGTTTGCAAAACTTTGTCCATGGTCGATTTCGGTAATTTATATGTCTGTTACAGTTAAAGTGTGGAATCCGTTACTTCATAAAATAACTAAGTAATTCATGAATTACCTAGATATTTTCAATCCGTTATTTCATAGAATAAC
>BGPR01006272.1:16465-50018 GCA_013235015.1 Araneus ventricosus | reverse complement strand
TCAACATTACACATTAAAAAGTTAACCTTACACATTAAAAAGTCAACATTACACATTAAAAGGTTAACCTTACACATTAAAAAGTTAACATTAAAAAGTCAACATTACACATTAAAAAGTTAACATTACACATTAAAAAGTTAACCTTACACATTAAAAGAGCTCTTAAATCATACTTCCTACAGACAATTTCCTTAAATTGGATTTTAAATTACAGATATTAATGAAAGATAAAACATATTTCTGGGAATCTTCTTAAAACACAAAAAGTAATGGAGTCAAGCGAAACGCGAGAGTGGTTTTATGTCAAAATACGACATCGAAATAAATGATGCGGAACATGATTAAATTTCTATCTGTTTAAATTTTATCAAACTAAAAATGTCCTCAGTTTCGCACAAGTTCTGAAGTATACTCTAGACATCTCTAGACTTTTCAGCCAGAAGGAAATCATTTTTTCATAAAACGACCAGCGATATATTTCGTATTACAAACTCGATTTATGAATATATGAGAGTAGACTTTTACAAATCCTTAAACAGCGTTGCTGCAGTTTTTAAGTTTTTAAAAATTTAATGGCTGCGAGGATCTGTATCTGAGAGATACGTTAATGATCATTCGCTTGAATGAATTTGTGGAAAATCATTTATTTATCTGAATTATAAATTGCTGAAGCTTCAGAACTTTTTGAGCTGATAATGATAGTTTCGTGATGATGGTAGGGAGAGTCATACATGCTCAGCAGTTCCATAAATCAGAAACTCTCAGCATGCTCCAATGTTTCTTGTACACCTTTTCAGACAATACAAATTTCATTTTTTTTTTTTTTTTGTTATTTAAACACTATTTCCGAACCATGGTCGTATGATACAAACGACTAGTCATATGTCTGCTTGCTTTTTAAAAATTACAGGACCGGCAAAATTTACAGGAATCTTATTATGAGCACATCTAGGAGTATATGGCTAATTTAAAGTGCATCGAGACTACATCTACCACTTCTTCATGCGTTTAGGGCTCAATTAATATATTTAAGGGAAATGATGCAGAAACTTACACGGACTTTGCTTTCTTGAAATTCTGTATACCAATTAATAATTGGAGTTATGTTATGTCTCATTTCTCAAATAATCACATATACTCGAATACGGAATATTATAACAACTATTGCAACAAGGTCAAGAAAACTAACGTCACAGTTTACATATTTTAAAATCAAACCTTTTATGTTTACCTTAGTTTTAGTTATATTAACGTCCCGTTTTGAAGCAACACGAGGGCTATTTTGCAACGGACCTTTTAATCTTGGGCAAATGAAAAAGATACCTGCGTTGGCACTCCTTCTAAACTTCTGCACAACACCAACGGGAGGACGTTTGGCCCCCTACGAATGACTTAGCATGCAACAAGCCCAATATACGACGGATATTTAGTGGAATCATGTTTCGAACATGGAACCTCCAGCCCCAACCGACATTTTTTCTTCAATTCTTATTATTTTTTTAAAAATTTAATAATTGTTAATTATGTGCAGACGATTTTGAAATGACTCAAATTTATAGCTACTCCGTTGCTAGGCAATGGTTAGACTTTGAACTAATATACCATTATTTCTGAAATTTTTACTTATTTTTATAAATATGCTTTATATTAGAAGAGAGACAAACATCAACTTTTAAAAGCCCCAAATCTTAATAAAATTTCAGTTAATTGGAAATTAAGCAAGATTTTGGCATTTTCCGTCATATGTTTCGAAAATATGTACTATGCCACAAAAACTATTTTTACACATAATAAAAGTTAAAAAATTTAAATTTTCATGACAAAACTTTCATTTCCGTTCAATTCGGTTGCCCTCATTTTAATAATTTTTCAAAAATTAAAATGTGCATGAAATTTACAATTTTTTTATTAGTGAAGAACAAGAATAAATAAGAACTGTTGCTAGTTCACATTATAAGAATTTTGGATGAAGGCGAACACAATTTTTTTATTCATATTTATTCTAACGCTTTTTCTCAATGAAAAATTTACTATGTAATCCCAGATAGCAATTTGAGTTTGCAGCAGACTTGCACTGCAAATCTCCAAGCTTACAGAAAATTTGTCAAGACAAGAGTGCAAGTGTGAAAAAAGGTTGCAGCAAGTTAACGTAAGTTTTGCAGTCACCATGGGATAGCAAAAACAGAGCACGAACACAACCCGGGATAGAACTCGCGACCTACAGGTTGCTAGCCTGCCGTCTACACCACTCGGCCAGCTCGGGTACGAGACGGGAAGATAGATTTCGCTAATGCATCGTTCGATTCGATTCGTATACGATGTATTTTAAACTATTTTCTTGATTTCATTACTTTTTTGAGTTGAGAATATGATTTGAAGTCAATGAGAGAGCGATTTTCGCTAATAACTACGTTTTGCTAGTAGAATAAATTATGAAATTAGAGTTCAAAAGTAATTACTTTAAAATGGGACAAAATGTATAAGTTATTATTTTTCAACAAACAATGACTGTTTTTTCAGTTTAATTTTGTGTATAAATGTTAAAATTTCAATATTAAGAAAAAGGCGATATAGTTTTCTTTAAAGTAAAAACTTTTAGTAAAAAGATGGAAAATGTTTCAAAATTTTTTTATAAAAAAATTTAGTTTTTTTTTACAAATTATCAGTGATTTATTGAATTAATAAAAAGAAGGACGGTATAGGAGATGCTATTAAAAATCGGATGTTTTTTTTAAACAGAGACAAAGATAATTATCTCTTTGTAATATCTTTGCATCAATCTTGTTTTGCAAATTTGCATTGCAAAGGACGTGGCGCAATTTGTCACGGTGAACTTGCAGCAGACTTGTAATGAAAGGAAGGTGGTGCTAGTTGTCACGGCGAATTTGCTACAAGTTCTCTTCAAATTTGACGCGTCAAATTTCCTATGACAAACTAATATCAAGTCAAAATCAAACTTGCTGCAAACTTACATGCTATCTGGGATTGTCCCAAAACATCCGTTAAAATCTTTCTTATACTGCAAGATTTATGAACAAAATTTAAAGTTCCTTTGCAGTAAATACTAATAACTTGTGGAGAAAATTAGCTATCGGCGGTTTTTAAAAATCAATCGTCTGGTTCAACTGATATCCTCATTTTAATTAAAAAACATTTCAGACGATAAAAGAATTTTGGGTATTGTAATTTTCTATACAAAAGTAGTTTTTTACATCGAAAATATTAGACATGAAAGTATTTTAATTCCGAGCAAACCCGGGCATAACAGCTAGTCTATTATATTTCAGACACAACTTTTTGTTCAGCTTTGAATGTTAAGTTTTTGCAGTCTTTTTTGCAATGAGAAAAATATCAGATAATTCCGGTTTCCACGAATATTCTTCTAATAAAGAGTAGAAAGCTAAGAATAAAAAATAAATACAGGTTGCCACATAATCCAAGCAATCAATAACAAATTGGTTCTAAGTAAAACGTAGCTAATTCTGAATCGCTGTACCGAAAGATCTCTGAATACATGTAATTCAACCCACATCTAAGACAGCAAAATAACAGGGTCTTCAATAGTAGTCGCAGATGTTTATCTGTTAGAGGTCAACCACTCCTTGATTGTGTTCTTTGACTTGAAATAAATCGAGACACGATTTCATTCAGGAGGAAATAAAAGGAAATCGATGAAGGTGCTTCTTCTTTGAGGCTTAATTGAAAAACTGCTTCTGTGGGAGGACAGTCTCGAAAATACTTAAACTGAAATAGGCTTGAAAAAAATGCAATTAAAATTCTTTATTGCTTTCGTTATTTTACCTCATTTCGAAGCCATAATTAATTCCCATGTTCTGCAGAAATAAATAGTAGAGGAACAATGTTCTACTACTCAAAATACACTCCAATTTTAACATTTCTAAAATTAACATACTCCCTGGATGAACATGACGTTTTTATTTAATGAAATAGGCTATGATTTATTTGTTGACAATTGTTTTGAAAGATACGTCGAATTTCTCTTGAATATAAGTAATTTATTAGTCTGACATTTCGCTATCCTTGATTTTCAAATTACTATTGCTTGAATAAATTATTAGTTTCTGAAACGCAATACAATATTTAATAACATTTGATGCAAACTAATGTCAGATGAAGATTTAATGAATTTTTTGAATTCATATTTTCGTCCTATGCAAAGAAAAAAGAAAATACTCAGATTTTTAAAATTAAATTTCAGCGTCTGTTATGAAATTCAAGTCATAAAGAATTTAAAACTTGATAATTTGATATACGTTTCCAACTGGTATTATATACTTATATATTTATTTCCTTTAATTGGACATTGATTTTAAATATTATTATTTTAAACAAAGAAAGGAAAATTTAAAAATTTACCACCATAATGAAATCATTTTGCACAAGATTGAAATTCAATGAGAAAAATCTGTAATCTTATCTGTAAAAATTTTATAAGAATTAAACTTTAACACTAGGATGTGATTTTTCATATTTCGATATTAACTATAATAGCATAAAAGCGACGTTCTCCTGAAATTAATTTTTTTAATTACTCTACATAACAAAATTATTTTTATTCACTTAATCTGATTTTATTGAATTCCATGAAAAATTATCATTTCACTGATGTTTTTCCCTGTCTTATAAATAATTATATCCTTGTCCATTTAAATGGCTTTTAATTAAAAACTTAACTGGATCTTAGATGTGGGAAATTTATATTAAAATTATGTTCTTCAATTAAATTTAGGATTTCAATTAAAATAACTGATTTTTCCTTTAAAAATATAACCGCAGCTGTTTATTTTATTTCTTATGCAAACTATGAGAGATATAAGTATGCTATATAAGTATGTTGCTAGAAATATTACACATCTTCATGGAAGAATTTCAGGCTCAGGAACTGACCAACATTCCTATCTCATCTAAAGTGAATCGAGGAAAACCTAAAGCAATCATCCTATCTTCAGCAAGCTAGTCTTTGCTAATGCTGGCTAAGGGCATGTATCTTCTAGGCCTACGTCGAGGTCAGGTTAACTTAACAGCATATATAGAGCTGAGATTTTCTGGTCTAGTCACCGAGGTATTAGGTACATAGACACTTAATAGACATTTGACACTTAAGTGCTTCATATTGAATTGTACAATACTTCATTACTCAGCTTCTCAACCTATCACACCTGTATTCTACATATATCAGAAGTATTCCATTGTGCGAAACACAGTGCTGGTGACATAATCAAAGAAAGACTACTACATAACGAAATAACAAATTTAATAGAGCAGAAACAAAATTAAAACCCTAAATTAAATGATAACATCATTAAACACGCTAGCGGTGAGGTTATACAAAAAAAGAAGAAAGTGAACAGAAGTAATCTTCGTCTTTAAGTACTCCAGCAGGCTGCTCGCTATTGGTTGATCGGCGACATCACAAAGAGGGCGGATCCGATTTGCACGCAATTATAACTCGAGATACTGCCAGATGACCCGATGATGCCACTAGCACATCCAGAGGATAAAAATTATGAATTTCTTCCTCCTGTTCTTGTATTCTTTAATTATTTTTTCAGCATGTCTGAATTTCACATAACATATTGTTAGACGGGTAAGTAAAATTCGCTACATCATTTTGGTTTTGGAGTCAGCAGCTGGATTTGAAAGGAATTTGAAAGTTTAAAGCACGACGTGAGACAACATGCTTTCAGATGTTAAATGTGAAGAACAGTTATGTTTTTCCTGTAAATCTGACATCATGAGACTCGCCACCATTAGAGCGATTCACGCACACATTAATATGTGTAAGCTACTAAAATAACACGATTTAAACATCCATTACATTTCGCTATTTAAGGATACGCTGTAAATGGCCATGTGTATGGTGCTCTCACCTAGCATCGTACCCATGGCCATGATTATGATGCTAGGTGAGAAGAGATTTAATTTTCAAAAAATCACAGACAACATCCCAGCTAATAAACTGATTTTCAAAACAGCTATTTTCTTAATAACATAAACCAGGGATGGCGAACCAATGGCACGCGACACAATATTTTGGGCACGCCACCGATCACAAAGTTACGAACGAACACAATATTACGAACGAGCGCGAGTGATCCTACGCTACGGAGTGTTCGTGCGTGGTGCGGCGGTGGCGGGCATAAAAAGAATGATCGGAAACACTCAAATTTATTATGTACCCTGATGTGACTTCATTTGATAAACTGAACTTGTCCCAATTCGATTGGTTGGAAATTGAAGAATTTGAAATGCAGCTGATTGATTTCCAGTCTAGTTCAATATGGATTCAAAAATTTATTGAAACAAGGAAAGAGTTGGAATTAATTGAAACAGAAAGATTGACAAGCAATATAAGTAAAAATGCCAATAACAAAATTTTTTAAGTATGGAATTCGTTACCAGACACATTTAACTGTTTGAAGAAGCTGGCGCGTGCTATTTTAAACATATTTTCATCTACCTATGCCTGCGAGTCATTATTTTCAGAGATGAATAACATTAAAGACTCGTTTGGAAACCGTTTGACAGATGACTCCAGTTCAGCATGCTTCCTGCTAAAAGTAACATCTTACAACCCTAATATAAGTTATTTGTCATCTAATCTGCAACAACAGAAATCACACTAATGTTACTTTAATTTGAATTACGCGTATAACTGAGACATTGCAAAATGTATTTTTTTTGTAGTAAATAAAGAGTTTTGAGTTGATAGTATTTAGTATTATTATTTTCCCAATAATCAAAAGTCAAAATTATTTGACGGCACGTCTATGACTCATTAAACATTTTTTAGAAAAAATGGCACGTTGACACATATAGGTTCGCCACCCCTGACATAAACACTTAGAGCTGAAGAGACTAAATTTACATCCAGTTTATTTCGAAACAATTTTCTGATATATCTCACAAAATAACCCGCCAAAATAGCCCAAACCATAAGAGCCCCGAAAAAATAAGCCAAGACAAAATAACGAAATTCAAATTCTGAATGAAATTAAAACTCACTGTTTTGTTGGGGGCTATTTTGACGGGTTAAGATCTCACAAATCATTAAGAATGAGAATTATGATTTACCCTGCAAAAATTTTGGCTAACTTTCAATATGCTTCTGTGATCAGATTGAACATTTTTATCTCATTCAATTTTTGCATAAAACCGAATTTGTTTATGTATCGTTGCTTAAAAAGATTCAATTTCACCCCAGCTAATACTTTAAAAAAAATTTACAGTTATGTCATATTTTAAATAAAATTAATAGAAAAACCAAATAATTTATCTCTTTCCCTCGAACGAAAAATTAGAATTAACGAATGAAAGTCTCAAAAAATGTAAAAAAAATCTGCATACTGTTATCTTAAGAATTATTTAACGAAAGGCAATCGAAAATGGGAACTTTCAACCAAAGATGCAAACAACGATGCCATATTTTAATTTAATGCTTGCTAAAATTAAAAAAAGCGTGTTTAAGCATAAAAATTTTCTCATTAAAAACATAATTCACTCAAATTTTTTCCGTTTATTCGAGTAATTAATTTTTCGGCAGTTATTTCCAATGCTTCTTTTCGAGTTCTAAACGTAGACACAGTAGTTTAATTAAATTTTATGAGTCATAAAGCAGTGAACTGCTCAAAGAATTTTGCTGGAAATGCAAGCGTCCCTTCTAAACAGCTTTGAAAATAAGTAATGACTTTATATCCATATTATTTTATTTTAAATATATGTAGGCACAAAGTTACGACATGTTTGTTATAACTATTTTTACTATCTTTACAATAAGCTCTGTTTCCATCTAAAAGCATTTTAATTGAAATTTTATTCACAATGGAACTTCGGTAAAGATACTCATAATTTTATTAATAAGCTACGATACCATGGAATATAATTTTAACATATTTTAACATTAATTCTGTATTTAGAATAATTTCATCTCTGTATATTGTAATGTTTTAAAAAATATGTTATACCTTTCTGTCAAATGATATGTAATTCAAAGTGTATTAAAATTCCTTGAGTAGTGTTTGCTAAAGGCTGAATCAATAGCTTTTTCATTTTCTTTCATAACAAATAATACATTTAAATGAACATTATTCTCATTTATTATACCAAAACCCTATGATTTTGTTTCAAATCTCATTAGTTGATATAAGAACTTTGTAAGGCATAAAGGCTCCTTTAAATCCGGGACTTTTTGGAGGGAAGCGACAAGAATTGGACCCTCCCAACCTGGGTGGTCCTTTACCCCACCCCTGCTATAACCTTCCCTTAAGGCGCACGGAAATGGGCTGTGGTTGACAAAGATAAATGGACCCCGTACCGCGCTTATCTCCTAAGCCAGGGGTGGCGAACCTTTATGTGTCAACGTGCCATTTTTTCTAAAAAAATGCTTAATGAGTCATAGACATGCCATCAAATGATTTTGACTTCGCGATTATTGGGAAAATAATAATACTAAATACTATCAACTCAAAACTATTTATTTACTATAAAAAATACATTTTGCAATGTCTCAGTTATACGCGTAATTCAAATTAAAGTAACATTAGTGTGATTTCTGTTGTTGCAGATTAGATGACAAATAACTTATATTAGGGTTGTAAGATGTTACTTTTAGCAGGATGCATGCTCAACTGGAGTCATCTGTCAAACGGTTTCTAAGCGAGTCTTTAATGTTATTCATCTCTGAAAATAATGACTCGCAGGCATAGGTAGATGAAAATATGTTTAAAATAGCACGCGCCAGCTTCTTCAAACAGTTAAATGTGTCTGGTAACGAATTCCATATTTCCAAAATTTTGTTATTGGCATTTTTACTTATATTGTTTGTCAATCTTTCTGTTTCAATTAATTCCAACTCTTCCTTGTTTCAATAAATTTTTGAATCCATATTGCACTAGACTGGAAATCAATCAGCTGCATTTCAAATTCTTCAATTTCCAACCAATCGAATTGGGACAAGTTCAGTTTATCAAATGAAGTCACATCAGGGTACATAATAAATTTGAGTGTTTCCGATCATTCTTTTTATGCCCGCCACCGCCGCACCACGCACGAACACTCCGTAGCGTAGGATCACTCGCGCTCGTTCGTAATATTGTGTTCGTTCGTAACTTTGTGATCAGTGGCGTGCCCAAAATATTGTGTCTCGTGCCATTGGTTCGCCATCCCTGTCCTAAGCGATCTCAGAACCTCACTTCCCCTCAAAAGAATCCAACCGCCTGAGACCGGCCATCGTCGCTGTTAAGGGAATTTTTTTTACCTCCCGGGGCCGCCTCTCTCGGTGTGAGAGGGTTAAACCACCTTAGGACTTAGAAAATCAAAATATTGCTCGATAGTAAAGTCACATTCCAACAGCATCATTTAATACTTAAATTCAATGAATTAATAAAATTATAATTCGAGGCATCTTCATACTTTTCAGATCCTTCTTCATACCTTTACTTCCCTTCAGATAATCGTTTCAAATGCCAACTTCCAAAAATGGAGTTACAGCATTCTTAGCAAGATCCTGGGGGACTGTTTTGCTTCTGAAAACCTCCACATGCGAAAAGATATTTATTATCCACTACCACGTTAAAGAATCCTGATTAACAAATCATTAAAAAAATTAAGTAAGCTCTGCAAAAACTTGTTAGTAAAGATTGATAAAAAAAAAATTATAAAAATTGTATTCGAAATCCAAGAGATGACTGAAAACATCTTTTTTAACGACGTGTTCCTGGCTGATTTTTTAAATAATAGTTACAATTAGTATAATTTAACAAAGGATATTAAAAAATTAATTAAACCATTGTATTAGACAGAATGGCGCATATGTAGCAACTTCTAATAAAATACAAATACAGATAATAGAGTACAAAAAAGAATAAGAAAAATACAGATGAAACTCAGCGGTCTTTGAAAAAGTTCGCCATTCGATTTCTCTTCCATTTTAATTGTTTTTCTTTTATATTCTAATTGTTTTCTTTTATTTGTTTTATTTATTTTAATTATTACAGCACATTAGTTTTTTTTTGTTATTTACTTCTATATTGAATTGTCGGTTAATTGTAAGACAGTATTGCTGATGCAATCACTGGATGTTGCTGCATTGGGGCGAGCAAAAAAGGTGTATTGTTATCGCTATTGTCTACTTCTTCTGTATTTTCCTTATTCTTTTTTTGTATTGTATTATCTGATTTTTAAATGTATTTTAGTATTGATTTATTTTACTTATTATTTATTTTAATATATCTACTGATATAATGTGTCATTGTTTCGATGGAACTCCAACTTCATTGTTTTATGATTAGTTCATTTATGCGGCCAAGACAAAATTCAGAGTTTCTTAGATTTTCATCGAAATTATGAATAGAAGACCAAATATTTGGCTACAAATATAATTGTCAAAAAACCTTTCAAATAATAGCATTTTTCTAAACAACCGATGTCAGCCAGTTTCCCATCACTTTTTATTTTCTATGCGTAATTACATCTTAAGAATATGGAATATATTTGTTGCAGCGTTGTAAATGAATGAGCAGAAATTCATTTATACCGAGCAAAATAAAGGCTAATACCGGGTTGCGAAATGTTTAATAGATTTTCAAAAACTAAATGGATTGTATGAAAGAATGATACTTAATATTTATTTTCTCATTTTTAAGTGTAGAGTTTCTATAAATATTTTAAAAGTGAGTTTATTAAGCAATCATTTAAAGAGGACTTCAACATTTGCAGGGGATTTTTAACAACTTGTGGAACATTCTTGTTCTAAAGTGCATTGTATAATTTTGTGCTATCACGATAATACCATTTTTCTTCAACAGACATATTATTTCATATTTAGCTATTAAATGTTTTAAATAGATTTAATGAGCTAGTATCGAGTTACAAATTATGAAGGAATTCATTTTTAAGAAAATTTCGATGACAAGTTTGGGCAATTTTCTAGATGGGAAAACACAAATCTACATAAAAAATGTTTCATTTCAGCCCCTTCATTTGCTGTCGAATCTGAGGCGAAATTAAAGAATATAATAGTTTCAATAAAATAATTTTTTATTAAAACAATGGATACTCTGACTATATATACAAGGTCATCGAAAAAGTATACCGGAATTACAAATTATGCAAATTGATAAACACATATGACCCTAAATTTGGTACTAAAATAATAAGAAAAGTACACAGTTTTATACCCATTTCAAGAGTCCCAGTTCCCTTTTGAACTTTCTTAGGATGTTCTTTTTAATGCCTCCAACAATTCTTTTCTCTTCTTCATTCTCGCCTGCCACTTATGCATTGGCATTCTGTATGATAAATGAATTTCTGACTTAAAGAATTGCCTGCGTGTATGCAAAGTTAACAGACAAAATTTCGATGTAACTTGATTTTCTAGAAATCTCTTATGTAATTTATTAAAGTCCTATAATGAAAGTCCGCAGATGTAGCACCTAAATGTAGATGTTGTCCCTGTCGCAGTATTGCAGGCTCTTCCATCGCCTATTGTTAGTAGAAGACAGTATTTAATCTTTCACGCTCTACTTACAGTTGGTACTTCTGTAATGTACTGAATTTCTACGTTTATAATATCTGATATTTCATGTTTAAAGTGCACGCAGATTGGTCTAGTAATTTAGCAGTACGATAATCATAAACGGAAAACACTGCCAGGTTAGGCATGTGGAGTGCACTGCAGGACTGGTCTCCGCGACAATTGACATTGGCACTGCTCAAGAACTCCCCTGTCATACCGACAACTTTCCCATTACAGATCTTCAACCCGCCGACATCGGAGATGGACCCTAAGAAGTAGTAAACTCACTTTATATCAAAAAATGTCATAACAAAGTCATGAAAATAAAAAAAAGGTATTTTATAAAAAAAAAATATATAAAAAAAGGCGCAAATTTGCGCAAGATTTTATCCTCCAAATTGTTCCTTAGTATTATAAATATTATGCCTATATTTTAAAATAGACGCGGCAAAGCCCGGCACACCTTTAAAAAGCTTTCAAAATGTATAAATTAGAGCTAAAAAGGCATAAAAATTAACTTTTTTCAACTTTTGAAATTTTTTACTATGTGAAAAATAAATATATTCGAATAAATATATAATTTGAAATAAAAGTCTTACCTTTATTTAACAAGTAAAAATTATTTAACTTTAAATCATCAGTTTATATGGCCACAAAAAAATATATTTAAACGTTACATTAAAGCTGAACTGTGATAAAAACTATGTTCACTAATGAATAAATCTGTTTTTCAACTGAGGCTATGAGCTAAAGGATATAACTCATGTTCCAGAAATGAACGTTGATCGACGCACTAATTTGTCAGCTATTATAAAATACCATTTTTACAATTGTTGTGCACATTTCAAATTTTGGACTTTTGGCCAGGATTTTGGTACAAATACTCCACTGTGCGGCCTAAGAAAACATATTTAATTTTAGTGTAATATTCTCATTGGCCTTTTGGAAAATTAAAAGCCATATTTGTGATATAAAAATAAGTATAAAATTTCATAAAAGAAATCTGACCGGCCTAAAAAAATATTTAATTTTAGTGTAATGTTTTCATTGGACTTTTTGAAAATTAAAAGTCATATTTATGAATCTCAATAAATATCATCCATGAGAGAATAAAAATATTATACAATTACACTAAATATTATGCATTATATGTGTTAATTAAATCCTGTATTTATTGTTGAACTTGTTTTATTGTCACAAAATAAAATATTTGCATAATTAATTTGAAGTCCCTTATACATTCCAGTTTGCATCAGTTTATTTTCTTTCGAATATTAGTAACTGTGGCAGAGAACTTTAGCTGTCAAAGCAGAGAATGAATACATATATTTCAAAATAAGAATCAATTATTTCGATTTATTAAAAAAGCTTTAAACGAAGCACAGATCCTTTCTTTTCATTGTTTAACAATTTAGTCTCATTTAAAATTACGAACCGCAGATATTTTTTTAACATTAACAGACGTAGTCCTCGGTTCTAATTTTTTGGTAATAAATTAAACCACAAATTATAAAAGAGCATACTAATCCATTAAACCCATAGGAAAATAAATCGACTTTCCAAAATTGATTAATCACCATTTCGAAGGTGAATGATAATTTAAAAACTTAAATGCAAATGTGCATTAACTAAACCATAAAGTATAAACTTTAATCAAATACGTTCGAAAGTTTACATTTAAATAATTGATTACTTTTAGTTTGAATAAAACCCATTATAATGAATTTGTCAAAAGAAATGCTACAACAAATGGTAATGAAAAATAAGAATTCTTTAAAACAGCCAGAATTACATTTAATCTTTTATAATTTCAAATATATTCTATAATTACTTTTCGATGTTCTAAGGAATGCATTTCGTGAAAAACAATATCAAATAAATTGCATCTGAATTTAAAACCCTAAAAGATATTGCAGTTTTAAATTCAGATTAGTAAAAGTACATTGATTTGATTATGTATTTAAATTAGTTAAAAACTAATAATGCAAAAGAGAAACTGGTAAAAGTGAATTTGAAAACTGCATTCTAATGGAAAACATATCTAAAGGATATTAAAAATTCCAATTCTTTAATTCGAAATTTTTAAAACTTTTCATTAAAATTAACTAAATTTTTATCATTAATGCAAAACGATTAGGATAAATAAAACGTATTCTTTAACTTATCCTTATAAACAGTATGCTCCGAAATATACAGCATTGAAAGGAAAAGATATTGCCTTGTAGAAACTTACAAGTTTCTTTCTGGGAATGAAAATTTTGAGGAAATTATTAGATGCGCATCAGAAACACAACGGAGTCAATATTTTTCCATTATTTCATTAAACTAAATTCTAAATTTTCTGGAGGCAAGATATCTAAAGCTTGGTGGGGAAGCTGTGAAATCATTTGAATCAGATTCATCACGAAGGGGGTTTGTCAGAGTTAGAAAACTTTCCGAAAATATTTTCGGTCTCAAATAATACATATAAAAATGGAATATTATTTTTAAAAAACTCTTTTCTTTAAATATAAACTGTCCTTTTCTAACTTCAGCACAAAACCTATTTTAATTAAATTTTATAAACAGTTGAACTTGTTAGAACTACACACAGAACACTTCACTGTGGAAAATGTTCACCGTGCAGCGGAAATATTTCGAAAGTTTTTCAATCAAACTCGTCTGTAATTCGAATTTTCTTCTGATCCTTTGAATTTTTTATTCATATTATGCTAAGATATGTAGGAGGTCATCAGGCTTAATGCTTAGTTTCATAAATGAATACACAGTTCATTAATCTAAACGGTGAAATTATCAGGATTAAGTTTACATTATTATACTGAGCAATATTTACAGCTATGTACAATTGAAACAGTTATAGTTCGTCATATGATAAGGATGGAGCTCATTAGCATCGTACATCGTCGCGTCGTTTCATATCGTCTTGCGAAACAAAATCAACGTCGTTCGTACCGCGTCTTCAGAGTTGCCAGATCAAAATAGCAAAATAAGGCCAAACCTTCTTAAAAATAAGGCCAAAAAGGGCCAATTTGACAAATTGATTGAAAACGTCATTTGCTATTAGAAAAACAGCTATCTTTCATGAAAACGAATCTCACTTGATAGGCATATGTTCAATGTTCTATTATTAAACTAAAATTTAAGTGAAAGAAATTTAAAACACCCTTGTTCTATTCAGGAGCTATTTCGTTTGGCATCTCATTATATATCATTTAAAATGTGCAATATCAAATATTTTTTTAAAAAACAATAGAATAAGTAATTAAAAATCGTTCAAAAAGCCATTAACGAAAATAAAGCCAAAAAAGGCCAAAAATGAATTTAAGGCTAAATGAAAATTTTTAAGGCCAAGGGCTTTGAAAAAAGGCCAATATGGTAACCCTGCGCGTCGTCGTCTCTTCTACTGTTCTCGGCAGCTTGATACTCTGACGTCACTGGCGATGGCAGCGCCATCTGCAGATACTCGGCTGCGGCTGGTGGCCCACAGATATACCTTACAATTCGAATTTGTTTTTGTTAATTCTACGTTAAAACTAAAAACAGTAAGAAAGAGATTTTATTTCTAAACAGTTTTCGAGTGATAAATATGCCCTCTCAGTGATCGTAAAAGAATGACTTTTTTAATTCTCTCGATGACTTAAGTGATGTACAGTGAATTTAATTACAATACGCAACGGAAAACTTTGAATGTGTTAGATGTTTTCTGTGACGTTTATTTTGAAATTTTACCGCTGAATTCTTGTATTCACGATATTAAATATTGTTTATTTATTAAAAATATTTTTTTATTTATGAAAATCATATTTCAAATTGCTATTTTTTACTAAAATTAAAATAACATTACTTATTTCGCTTAAAAATTGTTATCTTTTCTAGAACTCGTTTTAGACTGAGTAATTCTTAATTCCAATTTTGAGTTCAATTAATTTTATATTGCTGTTGCTTCAGCTTCATTTCAGGCAAGTTCCACTGACACATGATGGGTGCGATAGCCTAGTGTTAAGGTCTCGTCTTCGGGACCAGAGGGTTTCAGGTTCGAAATCCGATTCCACCAAAATCCACCATGTCCGATGGCCTGCTGTATATCAAATAATATACGAAATGGCGAAACATCATTGTGCTGGTGTTTGGAGAGGAGAGCTCCAGCTGAGGTATCGTCCTCGTCATCTGACCGCTGATGAAAACTACGAGGTGCGTCATAAAATAGTCCTCGTGTTGCTTGAATACATTACGTTAATATAACTAAACTTATCCACTGACAAATTTCAAAGCAATATTTAATTGGACGTAAAATAATTTAATTTATTTATGAAAACAGTTAAATGGCTGTAATCTACTTATAAAAGGAAATATTTGTGTGTGTCTGAGTGCGATGTCCAGACTAATCTATCGCACTAACAGCTAGGAAATTTGGCACATAGGTAGTCGTAATGGTGACTCAATGCATCTCGGAGCCCGAATTTTAAAATTTAACATGGAATTATTTTATTTAATGTTTTGTGTTATTTTTGGTAGTTTTTCGTGCTAATTTCTAAATAAAATAGGTTTTGATATCCGTAGGAAGAAAATTAGATACACCATCCAAAAGATCGGACAATTTTCTTTTTAATGAAGTTGATTTTGAATTTCTAACGTAATTTACTGAATTTTGAGAGATTTTCAAATAATAATCAGTTTTTCAAAAAAATTCTTATTTTATACTAACTTTCCTGCATCCGACGTTCTAAGTTCGTCATCTTTTTGAAATTTTGTGTCATAAAAAGTAGAATATTTCTCTTTGATTTAAAACAAGAACGGTTAAAATATCTTCGTTCTCATTTTTAATAATTTATTTCTTAAAGGGTGAAAAAAATTCTAATGAAGAACCACTGCAAAACGGCCATTTTCTACTTGGTTGCGTCTATAGCTTTTCGCGCAAGCTCACGTACTAAAAATAACGCCGTGGGTATGGCGAAGTGGGTACTGTGGCTTTACGATCCAGAGGAAAGATTGTATTGCGTCAGCCTAATTGAAACATTACTCATTTTAACGGACAGGCTTTGCCCGTGTCATGTCGGGTGGTAGTGGGACACGTTCTTAAAACTAATTTTTCAAAATTCATGTTTTCAGATTCCGAGAAGAGACATAATAATAATTATGTCAAGGGGAAACCCCATGTGGGTGCTGCTAGCTAATATCATAATTGAAAAACTATTATATTTTGAATGAGAAATTTATGATTAGGACTTCAGATTTATTGAATTACTCTATGGGTTTAATTGAAACTTTGTTGACGCTTTACCTACAATTCAAGTACAGAACAGTTTATAATTCAATAAGATCAAGTTACTAACAAGAAAAATATATCCTCTTAGTTCATTTTACAGTGAAAGATATTTATTAATTATAAGACTTCATGATGAAAATTACTTTAAGTCTAGGGATCAGATTTGCACTTTCCGATAACCATCCTGGTCCAAATCATCCAAGAATGTTCTTTTCAGGTGCATCATAATTCTTCATCTTCAGTCCGCATTTGTATGTAAATATGCCGAGGGATTATTGGAACCATTAATAAAAAATACTAATAATGATAAAACTGCGATTTTTAAACGAAAAAGAAAATAAGAAAGTTTTTTTTTCATATAGATGACGTACCATAACTACGTTCTAAATTTGCAACAGCGACAGATTCCCATAAGCAATGGCTACCGATCAGCAAAAGCCAATGAGCGATTTCTGGTTTCATTTTTTTAGTTTTTCTTCAATGTCTAGAAAACTATTCAGTTTTTGAATTACAATTGACTTAACAAATTAAAGAGTGTAAAATTCTCTACAAATACATGCTTTTAATTTTTTTCTAGCTTTAATAGTTTTGCAGAAAAGGCTCTCAAAAATGGGAGATGTCTAATAATTTACGACCCTCTAGACTGCTATAACGGCTCGTTACCTATCAGAAAAAAATCTTTTTAAAATACGTTCTTATTTTTTAAAAACCGTAGTTATAACATTATTAGGTTTTTTCTATTAATTTCTGAAAATGGGTAAAATAATTTATTTCCAGTAGAGGTCTCTAGAAAAAATCGATTATGGAACTTTATTTAAAATGTCATTATTTTTATATGAATCTTATACTTTGAAGCATCTAAAACTCTTTACGGATGCAGAGGTAATTGCATACAACTCATTTAAAATAATTTACATTGCATTTATTTTCCTTGACAACTTACTTCTTTCAACATAGATTCTCATGCAAGTAATTTTCTTTTACGATTTATTCTGCTACGTGTCCTAATTTATTCTGCGCAACGAAGCTCATAAAAGTGAGTCAAAACTTTCCCTGCACTTATTGACACACCTTGGGATTACTTTAGACAGAGATTTATTTTTATGGTTTTGCGTGATAAAATTTCCAATAATTTTTTCTTGCAAAGAATTCAAATACATTACTATTCTAAGAGACTAACTAATAAAGATTATACACTGATAAAGGTTGAAAACAAGTAACAATCTATATCGGAAACATTTACAGTGTGCCTATTATTGTAACTTTTTGCCGAATCTCAATCTTTCTCTGCAATTTCTGGTGATTTAAATCTGAGCACATGAATTTATTGTATGGAATTTTTTAAAATTAGACAAAAGTTTCATGACAAATATTTAACATTAATTAACCTTTGTAATCATGAAAATTAGTAAAATAACCTGTTGGATAGTTCCGTACTTATTGTTCCTCTTTAACTGGCCCATCTTTCAGACTGGAACAGTAAACATTTTAGAAACGAGTGTACCATTTTTTCTCAAATCATTTTATGAATAGCATATTATGTGGTGAAATGAGATGAAATCATATTCTGTCATTGTGAAGAAATAAACAAATTCAATTTTTGAAGTTTATTTCTAATCAACTCTATAATAAAGTATAATTATATTATTTTAACTGCTGCCTCTTGTATTAAAAAGTTACAAAAAGATATAAACTATATTAATTCATCGTATAGTGTTTATAATTAATGCATGTGATTTAGTTTAAATTATGTGGTTCGAAATAACACTGTACAACAAATTTGAACATTTTTTCTGCCCTTTATATGAAACTATGTGATTCTGTATAAACAAAAGGTGCTTGATTCATATATCAAAACTAAAATGGTCCATCGCGTACCGTTTTTGTAGGAGACATACTTCTTATATTTATACAAATTGGTTACAGAAAAATATAACAGAGGCTTGATTATGGAAAACACAAACACTAAAATGATTTTTTGGGCCGTTTCCTCTTGCAGGCATCTGATTGTGTGTCCCTGATAACAGACCAGCAATATTCAGCTAGCATACTTCGATTCCATCGTCCACTGAAACACTTTTCAAACATGGAGATGTACTGGTGAAATCTTTCCCCATGCTCATCACTAATTGCGCCAAGGTTTTGAGGAAAGAAGTTCAGATGTGAGTCCGAAACGTGTAGTTTTCATGACATATTACAACCTTTAACACGAAAGCATTTCACCATGTCACCAACAAGATCTTTGTAGTGGCTGAATTATAGCTCACGCAGCATTTAATATTTGATTGTAAATATCGTTTTCTTTTTATTTAAAGCATTTAATATTTGTTTGTAGATATCGTTTTCTTTTTAATTAAAGCATTTATTTTTTATCATATTTAATTTTGTTCATCACATTATATTTTTTGTGGCAACAGTAGAAAAATGTAGTTTTTAGAATTTTGTTGATCATTTCCGTCGCAAATAGATTCTTCTTGAAAAAAAGAAATAAATTGGAGTATTCATAGTTCATGTTGCTTCTTTCATGTTTAAATAAGTAGAAGCCAACATATTGGTGACCCGTTCCTGCAAACAAAAAGATGTCGATTGAAGACGGAAAAGCAGATGGAACTGAGTTGCATAAGGTGAGTGTAAAAATTCCTCCATTTTCGATAGATAAACCGAAAATATGGTTTTAACAAGTAGAGGCCCAATTTAAAATAAGCGGTATCACTGCCGAAGAAACGAAATTTAACTATTTAATTTAGCAATTGGATCCCAAATTTGTTGACAATGTATGGGACATCATACGCAGTGATAGTCAAACTAAATATACGGATTCCAAAACTAGACTCTTGAATTTATTTAAAGAGAGTGAAAATGCAAGAATTCAACGTTTAATCACTGGTATTGACTTAGGTGATTTAAAGCCTAGTCAGTTGTTACAAAAATTAAGATCAGTAGCTACATCATATGTTTCTGAAAATTTGATTAAAACTTTATGGCTTGGAAAACTACCAGACTCTATTAAAAATATCTTAATCGTCAGTAAAGAAGATACTGATAGTTTGACGATTATGGCTGACAAAATTTGCGATATGAGCCCTAAAACCGAAATTTACAGTACAAGCTATGAACACAATTCTTCTAACGAATTGTTAGATAGAGTTAAAAATTTAGAACAGCAAATTTCTGCATTATGTACTCGTACTGGAGCTAGACTGAGAACGCGGAATAACAATTATTTCCGTAATCGATCTCGAAGCCGAAGTAATCGGCGGCATGATTTCAATCCAAAAGGGAAATTGTGTTACTTCCATTTTCGATTTGGAACCAAATGCGTTCCGGAGAAATGTCAACCTCCTTGCAGTTGGAATCAAAAACCACAAGAAAATCAGGAAAACTCAAGTCTGCAGTAAGTTCAGCGACAAACTCTGCTGCAGAAAATGAAAAGGAATGTCGCAAATTTCGTTTATTCGTCCGTGACCGAAGATCAAATTTGCGTTTTCTCGTACACAGTGGAGCTGATGTTAGCATAATAAAAAGAAAGCAGAATATCTGTTATATGCTGCTAATGGCACTGAAATTTCAACTTATGGTATAAAGATGTTAAATCTGGATTTGGGATTACGTCGTGATTTTTAGTTTCCATTCATAATTGCTGACGTCACAAAAGGTATTTTGGGCGCTGATTTTCTTCACAAATATAACTTACTTGTTGACATAAATAAGAAAAAATTAATTGATGGGATAACAAATCTCTTTGTGCTAGGTGATTTAACTGCTATTTCAAATGATAACGTTATAAGCACATTGAATAAATCCATAAAAATTTCGAATTTACTCCTTAAATATCCTGAAATTTCTAGACCTAATCTTGTCACTAAGGAAATAAAACATGATGTTAAGCATTTTATTGAAACAAATGGTTGTTTCTACTTATTTAATGTTGCAGAATTATCTGCAACATTAAATATGCGCCAAGGTTTTGAGGAAAGAAGTTCAGATGTGAGTCCAAAACGTGTAGTTTTAATGACATATTACAACCTTTAACACGAAAGCATTTCACCATGTCACCAACAAGATCTTCATAGTTTTCAGCTTTCTTATTTCCAAGGAAATGTGTGCACACTGATTTGAATGCCAGCCAGGCTGCTTTTTCTGCTTCTGGCAGTTTTCTTTCAAACTCTTCATCACGAAAGACTGCTTTAATTTGTGGGCCAATTAACGTCCCTTCTTTTACCTTTGCACCACTTAAATGTTTGAATTTGTTCCTGAGATGCAAGAAAGCCACTCCTTCTCTGTCCAGAGCTTTTACAAATATTTCCATCAAACCGAGTTTAATGTGCAATGGTGGAAGAAAGACATATTGCGTATTCACAAGTGGTTCATGTGATATGCTTTTAGTGCCAGGAATGAATTTTACGGTTGTGGCTTTGTGAATACTTTTTACGGATATGGCTTTTTGTGGAATATTGGAGCTAAAATGTGGATTTTTGGAAAAATGGTGCGTGGTAAACAAAAAATAATTACAGATTCGTTATTTTCAGCCAAAAATATACAAGAAACACATATTTTCATCTAAAGGACATTTTTCATGTTGTACAGTGTAATTTTATCTATTTAATTAAAGAAAGTATTCATTGTTTTAAATATTTTTGTAAACAAATTGGACATATCAACTCTGTAAATCAGAAATATTAAAATTAGTTGTATTGACTTCTAGTTTCAAATTCTTGGGTATAATGATGAAGACAAGGGAATTAGATTAAATTTTCATTTGGGTGGGCTGTTAAAAATGTGAAACTCCGTACAGTGTGTGTTTTAAAGTAAAATTTGTGAAAGAAGAATGCAATATACTTAGCATTTCTTTAAATATATGAGGAAAGGAATCAAGTGTTATCACAAGAGAAATACTGAAAATTCTCATACAGTTATGGATAATGGCAATACTTGTAATGAATCTGTGACAAGTCGTAAGGAATTTTTGCTGAAAAAGATGTTGGGAACGTAAAATTAGTGATGGATAAAACGATCAAAGGTTGAAAATCACTGCCCGTGTGTAGTGTAATATTCGCAACGAATAAAAAAATATATATTTGTAGAATTATTAAAATATTTAAAGAAAAGAAATTAGTTAGATTAAAAAATCGTTTGGTCATAAAATAAATTAATTTAAAAATATCGTTTGGCTGAAAAGGAAATTAATTTAAAAAAATCGTTTGACATTAATTCTCTCCTAAAGGTTATGAAAACACAGTGTGGCAGCGATATACAGTGAAACCTCTCTGAGCGGCCACCCCTCCGTTCCGAGAAAATTTGGCCGCTCTGAAGGGTTTTCGTTACAATTACAAGATAATTGCTATAATACATAATATAAACAAATCTGACGCATATTTATTATTTAAAATGAAGTGTGAGACTTATCTAAAGAGAAAATAGTACTTTATTTAATGAATTTTTACATTTTTTGAAAAAAGATACAATTTGTGACTGTTTTAAGTTTTTCTCGGAAACAAATATTCTTTCAAGTTCATTTTTCAATTTAAAAAGTAAATTTGTAACCGATTCGTTTGTCATTGCGTCGGAATTTCCGATGAGTTCATCTATTTTCCCCAAAGTCGCTTGAGTTGAAAGTTTAGCTTGCTGACGATTACAAACCGTAGCAGAAAATTCCTCATCAGAGACGGAATTAGAGCCTGAAAGGCACAAAAAATTCATTTGTAAAAACATTTATATACACAAAACATGCTGGTTACTTAATTTAAATCAATCTCAAATTAATTTCAGATTGAATTAAAAGCATTTAAAAAACGCTTACCTTCGGCAGACTCGTTAACCAAAAGGCGTTCCTCCCAATCGGCACTGTAACGTCAAAGCACTCCACTGCTGCTTCGTGCTGGAAGGATTCGGAATCGTACTCTAGTCCAGCAAGTTTCGAGAGCTCTGCTTCCGCCGTCGATTCGTCGAATAAATCTAATTGTCTCTCGACTTCTCTGCTACTGATTCCACAGCTAACGAAACACTTAGTGATCACTTCTTGACCTATTTTTTTCCAGGAAGTTTTAATCCAGTCAACAGCATCTCCGATAGAAATTATCTTTGAAAGTTCACTAGCACTTTCGCATCCATCCATACGTGCAATGACGTATCGCAGAGCGCACTGTCTATATTCCTTCTTGAAACATTTTATAACTCCATGATCTAATGGCTGAAGTTTTCATGTCGTATTTGGCGGTAGAAATAACAGTTTGACATTTTTGAGCTGAGCTCCGTGCGCATGACACGTCGCATTGTCCAACACAAGGAGAACTTTCCTGGCTTCATTCCTCATTTTTTTGTCGAAGTTTACCAGCCATTCTTCAAAAATAGATGAAGTCATCCATGCTTTTTTGTTCGCGTACCACGACACACCAAGACGGTTTAAATCTTTCCCTTTAAAACACCTGGGTCTTTGACATCTCCAAATGACCAAGGGCTTCTCTTTCTCTCCAGCTGCGCTCACACAAAAACTAATGGAGCCGCTCCTTCGGAATTTTTCCACCTCTGGCTTCTTCGGATTTTTGAATCATGCTCTTATTTGGGCAAAGCGCGAAAAAAGAGTGCCGTTTCGTCCATGTTAAATATGTCCTCGTCATCATATCCAGCCAAAAGAAGTGGAAGACGCTCCTGCCAATCTTCACATAAACTGGGGTCGACATCGGCTGCTTCGCCACACAGTGATCGAAAAGTAATGTTATTCCGTATGCGAAATCTGTCCAACCACCCATTGCTGGCGGAGAAATTTTCAATTCCCAAAGCATCCGCAAGTTCTTTTGCCTTGTGTTGAATCATAAGTCCACTGACAGGAATTTTCTTCGCCCGAACAGTTTTAAACCATTCCAAAACAGCCTCGTTTATGTCGACATACTTTTCGTGTCTCATCCTTTTGACACCATGAAATTTGAAGTCTTCGTACTCTTTCAAAATCAAATCTTTTTCTTTAATGATTTTGTTGATTTGCGTTCTTCTGCAGTAAAATAATTCAGCTAACTTTCTCGTCGATTTGCCGTTCTCATGTTGACGGAGAATTTCAATGCGCTGCTCGAGATTTATGAAAACGCGCTTCGACATCTTTGCAACTCAGATCACTGACCATCTAATAAAACAAGCGCGAATGACATGTTTGCTCCAAAATTATCGGAATCCGCTAACAACCAATAGGAAGCAACACGTGCAAACAAACTAACGACCTTTCTTAACCTGACCTTGAGCCTTTCGGCTCAAGGTTAGAACCAGGAAGTGAGTAGATTTTGCTGAAAAATGGGATGGGCGAACCCAACAGGAGGTCGTTCAGAGTGGTTGGGTGGCCGTTGAGAGGTGTTATTTTAACATTAGGTCTATGGGCCGAAAAATCCGTGCCACGAAAAATTGGCCGTTAAGAGGGGTGGCCGCTATGCAGGGGTGGCTGTTCGAAGAGGTTTCACTGTATTTGTCTTTTGCTAGCGTTGCCTAGCAACGGAAAAGAATAATGATGATTGAACATGGAATTCGATGTCAGTCAGTGATGTAAGAGTATTTGTTTGTTTTACATGCTTGTGCTGTGAAAGACGTCCAATAAACATATTATTTTTGATAAAGAAGGCTAACCGATTCTTCATGCTATGTTGAAATACATCACAGTGGAAAAAAAGGACATTCGAACCTCTAATGTCCTGAAAAACGTAGCATGATAATGTTAGGATCACCTGTCTTGTTTTCAACTAACTTGATTGCATCAGCTGTTGTATTCTGTGAGCAACGAATTTTATATGACGCGATTTAGAGAAAGAATGCCAGACGAAAATATTATTCTTGTTAAAAAAATACGTCCTATATTTTGGAAACATATTAAAGTGTTAGTTAGTAATCAAATGAAAAATCTAAAACATCAGCTTAGTCGCACGAGAGCTATAAGCATTCACATCGATTAATTACAATCTTGCTATATTGTCGCATTCAGTTATATAAACGAAAAATCATTATTACAAAATTATATTCAAAACAAATTTTGGAAAAGTTAGTAAAATTTAAAAAAAAACGAGCGGAAATAAAATGTGAGTGCCATTGAAAAACACAGTTTTTGAATTTTTGAACTTCAAAATTTGATCATTGTCTTTGTTCTATGATATACTCTGGAACATGTTATATTTCGATTATGGAAATCAAAATCATTCAGAGAAAGCAAAAAATTAAGAAACATATTCTGCGAGAATCGAATTAAATAAACAAAGAATCCATTTTAGTCCACTTTATCAAGGGCTAAGAAATATATTCGAAATGGATTCAAAATATTTGGGAAATGTTTCTGAAAGAAGCTTGCATTAAGCCAAATATAGCTTCTCTTAGCCCTAAATTTCCCAACAAAAGACAAAGGAGATCAGTACGATCTAATAAACATTATTTTAAAAGGAAAAGGAAAACCAAACACAAACATAAAAACACTAATAAATATTGATCTAAAAATATTAGCCTTCGAGCTGAATAACAGCCTTCATAAAAATAAACTTACAACCACACTTAGAAGAGAGATAAAATATCCTCATTTTATCAGAAACCAACACGAACTTCTCGCCTAAATACATAATCTCCCTTTTCCTCCCCTTTTTTATAAAGAAAAACTAGAACCATGGCGCCATCTTTATTCGAAAAGAAGAGCAAAACAGAAGAAGGAAAAACATGAAGGGGAGGGAATCAAATCATTTAGACAAAAATATTTTTCCGCTGGTTCTACAGCTTACGAAAGATTCAGATAAATTCTCTAAGGCAGTCAACACACCTAAAAGGAAGAAAACCGAAGGAAAAAAATCCAACGGATTCGACCCCCAGGATGTGAGCGTTACGTTCCGTATTTTAAAGCAATCTAAATCAGACAAAGGAGAATGCTTCCATTGAGAAACCAAAGCCAAATAACGCTAAAATTCCTACGCAGAACAAGATGGCGAGTAAATAGTCCCGTTGAAAAATTTTGATTTATAATTTAATAAAGTTGAAACATTAATGAAAAATACATCCAAAGTTAAGACAATTAATATTTAAATCGATTACAAAATAAATAATTAAGAAAAATTTAGATATATAATGAAACTGTTAAAAATTACCGTTTGAATTTCAAAAGTTCCCAGAAATGCCATATGAGATGAAAAAAACGTTGGTGGCGAAGAATTAAATAATTAAAAATACAGATAAAACCGAAAAATGATGTAGATGCAATTTTTGCAATCTAACAAGTTACAAATACAAATATTTTCTAAATCAAATCTTTTATTAAGTGCAACAATATTATCTTCAAGAATGCAAATGTTAATCGTATCAAAGCAATGAGATTGAAAATGAATGAGTTCTACAGCGTGGGAGCCTTTTTCTTAAAGTTTTAATGGCTGGTCTATGATTGTTAATTCTCTTATTAAGTTCAGTACTAGTTCGTACAATGTACTTTAAATTGCATTCTTTGCAATGTATCATATAAATAATATTTTTATATTTACAAAAAATATTTAGATTATCATTTTCATTATCTATTTGTTCTCTGCAATCAAAAGGGCAAGTTTTACATCTAACATTATTACATGATCGAATTTTTTTATTTTATTATCATTAAACCATTTTGCAAATAACTTTTTATCCGTGAACGGCCCCTGCATAAAACAATTCACAGTGCCCCTTGTAGAAGCGCGCGACGGGCCACGCGCCATGATAGAATAAATTTCGATTAAGTTTTAATATATTAAATGTCTACAAAATTTTGATAAACTTTTACTTCCTACCCAAGAAGTAAGTGCGGGCCACATTTGGTACCTCTAGGTCCAACGGCCTACCCTATAGAGCGTTTTGAATGATTTTTGTATCATGTAATTTATAGATAGTGTGCCTGGCTCTAAACAATGTCATGTTAAAAGAGCTAATCGGTTTTCGTAGAAGCCATAAAAAAATTCCTCGGATGGTTTACTAAAACAAATCTCTAAGAGTAATAAAATTTATATTCTTCAGTGTGTTGGCATTCTTCAGAACAAATCAACGTACTGTAAGTCATCAGATTTGTCACTGACATGCTGTTAAGGATGGAAAAGAGTATTATTTGGGGCATCTTTTTTTGGAAATTTAGATAAATTTTAATACAAATTTGAAAGTTAGAATTTTTTTAATATTTTTCAGCTGATATTTCTGACTATATTGTAATACTTAAACGACTTTCATACTATTCTCAATTTTAAATTCAGGAAAAGTATATTTACCATGTTTACAGTTCAGTAATGCTTTTCTCCTTATATATAAAATTATTAAAAATATTTTTAATGTAATTTATAACAACACATTTCATTTTTTCACTGATATAATAAAAATTAAATTCCGTTTTCGCACATTGATTTTTATATAGATTATAATATTTTTAATAATGTTAATTTATTAAAATGGTTTTTTTATTAATTTTTGCACACAATTACAATTTTTAAAAATTAATTCTTAAATACAATTCGCCAAAATCGTCAGAAATTTTGTCATAGAATTCATTACATTTTCGCTGATACCCTAATTATAAAAGTTCAATATATTTTTGCCCATCATTTCAAATTAAATTTATTAAAACTTCTTTTTTGGCATTTAATGAAGAGCAAATTTTTAACTATCTCTACTTTTTTCAGAAAAGCTGAAATTAAAAAAATGATCACAGACTTTTAATTAGACGGGTGAATAAGCACAATAAAAGGAATGGCCAAAATGCTCCTGAAATGGATCTAGTTAAATATCTCATAAACAGAAATTTCAAATTCATTTCTCAAGACATGAGCAGAGCAGTATAAGTGATATTATTCGTATGAATCAAAAAAATATTCCTGAGAATCATGCTGGTTGTCAAAGGCAGATAGTGATTTATGCAGATCAAAATAATTCTGAATTTCAAATATATACAATTGAACTCCAAAATCTTATGATTGATTTATAGCGTGTAGCTGCCTTCTCCTTTATATGGTAGATGGCGCTATTAGAGCCATCCGGGTTTTCCCATGATGTCTTTCTCTCTCTTTTTTTCTATGTACTTGTAATGTGTTGTTGTTCTCTGTCTTGCGTCTTGTACCTTTTAATGTATTATGTCGTGGAACTTAGCCATCTAATAAAAATGGTTCCTGATTCCACAGCGGAGTTCCGTATAAACATGAGTCTCGTCCCTCTACAAGCGTTATTTTCATGCAACCGTTGTGTACAACGTTGAAATATAAATAAATGAAGGAAAGAGTTTTCAGGAGCCTATCCTTAAACTCTTATTTCCGCTTCATTAACAACTTAGTTCCAGTGAAAGTTATAAATTTGATCTTTAGTCCCAATCGGCATTAGGAAAGATATTAAAAATTTCAAAAAATTAATTAAAAATTTGGCAAGAATTATACTTAAATACAAATGCCGTTGTTCACATTTTGGAACAATTTCAAATCGATTGACCTACATACAGGCTGACCCAGAATAATATTAACATTCAATCTTTTTCAATGGCTTTTATATAACAATGGCTAGATCTCAGAGGCAATCACTGTTTCATTTAACCCCTTCAGTCGGAATTACGAAATAATGGAGTTAGACATTTTTCGTTTGTGTAGTACTTCAGAAGGTTTCTCATAAATAAAATTTAAAGACTATGGGTGGAAATTAAAAAGTTATCAGATGTCCGGCCTCTGGATAATACCGGATATTTCGACTGAAAAAAAGACGAACAATCACACAAATTTCACTTTAAAATGGTTGCCAAAGGACAGAAAAATTTTGCAGAAGCCTTTCAAATGGTTGAAAACGGATTAAAATCAAGAAATTACTAGGGAAACAAAATTCAACACCGAGTTCAATTTTGTGAAGAACGATGCGTTTTTCGAGTTGTTTTGGAAAAACCAAAAAAAATTAAATTATTTCTTCCCCGAAGCGAAACATTCTTGCTAAGGTTGCATTAATAAGAAAATCGAGAATCAAATAAAAAAACAGTATGCAGTTTCATTAATTATTGAATTAATAGGAGCAGTCCAAAGTTCATGTCCGGTATAACGGACATGAAATATGTGCAATTTATAAAAATCATTTCTGTTTTCTCGAATACCTGGTAATAAAGTGAGTGAAAAGATACAAAATAACAAAATTAAAAATTAGTATTTTAGTGCTAATGGAACGCTGCAAGTTCCGCCGCTTAATTTTAAAACAAACTAGCTACGTGACCCGGCGTTGCACGGGCTTTCTCGAATAATGCGTCATTCCTTGACGGAGAGAAAAAGTGAGGTCATGTGACACATTCCCAACATTCTCTCCTAAATAAATAAGGAGAAAAGAGCGGTTCAATCATTCCGTCCGCGTAAAGGCTTCAAAATATACTTTTAAAAAATCTCAAAAATAATCTTTATTTTGTAAAATTACGATTCCGGAATTATTTTATTGTCTGACTTTAGTACGGAAGGAATGACCCAGCGTTGATCGGAATCCGTATTTTTTCATATGCCCGTCTCCAGTTTATATGCACATGAAGCAAGATGCACTGAGTACATGAAATCTAAAAGTGAAACCTCATAGAAAACAATAGTTTTAGTAAAAACCCTATATGAGTGATTTAATATTCCCTGTTTCTTTATATCAATTACCAAAACCCACACAAAACTCTATCCACATTGACTTGTTACATTGTTCAGGTTTCCATATTGCAACAATATATTTTTTTATATCTGTCAGCGTCACTTTTTTATTGTTGTTGTAACAATGTTCTTTAAAGTAAACAACTTCAACAATAAAATAAATTTTGAATTGCGCTGTAACAATGAAAAGTATTGTTATAAAGTATCCGAAACAATGAAAAGTATTGTTGTAAATTAGTTTTTAATTAATATATTTTTAACTAATTAAAATTTCGATATCTAAATGGCCGAAATGGATTCCTTGAATTATTCCCCATCCTTTGGTACTTTCCGCTCGCTTCTCCTTTCGGCGGTTCGTGAGAAGATAGAAGGACATACATACGTTTGTTTACCTTCGAATTTTAATAGGATAGATAGTCCGGTATTTCAATAAAACAAAATGAATAGAGTAGAATCACGGGAATCCGAACTAATTGGGGCTGATCTTTGTTCAGATTCCGGGGAATTCGGAATATTAGGAAAATTCAGTAAAATACTCTTGATATATCAAATGCATAAGAGTATTGACTCTGGGTGCTATGTGACGGCGCACGGAAAGAGCACTCGGCCATTTGCACGGTGCAGTGGCAAACAAATTAAGGGTAAAAAGAAGATATCTGAGTTGTGTCAACTAATTCAGGTGCAGTACTCCTTCTTACAGATTAATTAGAATACTTCTTTTAAGTTAGGAATACAAATGAGCTTTGTTTCGGATTCGTAATAGTTATTTTTCCTTTATTTTTTCAGTAAAAATGTTTCAGAAAATTAAAAAAGATCTTCGGATTATGCGAAATTTCGAATTCTTGAGATTTGGATTTCGAAATTTACTGCAGATATTTTTTTTAAATATTTCAGTCATGAATTCTACTTTCATTATCGTCTGAACAAAAGTATATTGTTTTTCAGCTTTATAAAATTTATAAAATGATTATAGAAACGAGTAAAATTTATTAAAAGAACGAGTAAAATTTTANTAAAAGATTGTGGAAACGAGTAAAATTTATTAAAAGATTATAGAAACGAATAAAATTTATTAAAAGATTATAGAAAGGAGTAAAATTTATTAAAAGATTATAGAAACAAATAAAATTTATTGAAAGATTATAAACGAGTAAAACACCGAATCTAAAAAATCAGCTTACAGACATTAGGAAAATCATGAAAACTGAATATTTTTTATTGAGGCATCTACAATTTTTCTCAGAAACGCCTACGTAAAATTAATTAAAAAACAAAATAAAAGTAAAAATAATGATTTTATCTTAAATAAAAAAATAACTGTAAACAAAAGAAACCGGAAAAAATACGAAAGTTAAGATTAAATGACAAAATTTAAAATTAAATAACTTTTGTTCACGGTACATCCAATGTAATAATTGTTAAATGAAACAAATTGAAAATACTCAAGGGAAGCTTAAATTAATAACGTAAAAAATATATTAATATTTTAAGCTAAAATGTTTTCTCTTAGAAATGAAGCGATTGCTAAATTTGTAAAAAGAGGAATTTGATGATAATTTAGTATTTTGAAAATGTTAAAATATTATTAAAATAATCCATTTTAAAGAAATTCCATTAAAAATAATAGAACACCAAAAGAAAAATTAAATTTATGTTAAATAAGATTTCTTTTCTATTTATTTAAATGTTTGCTCTCATATGGAATTTTATTATTGCCTTCCGTTAGAAATAATTTAGAAAATGATCAAGAAAAATGTTCATTAAATTTCCAGTTCATTAGATTTCAAAACATTTGAAAATTATTGCTAACAAAACTTGTTTCGCCATCTCTGTTATTCGTATAGAGAAATGACGTCCTAAGAAAATTTGAAAAGTAGAAAATATTTGTAGAGCAGCTTTATCATCATGTATGTGTTAATATACTGTAAAATATCATTAAAATTTAATGTTTATAATCATAATAACCATTAATTCACAAACATTTTAATCTTGTGTTTAACCAATTTATACAGTAGTGCCCAATTAAAACGCACCACTTGTACAGTTTTATGAATAGGACATTATAAATTTAAATAGTGCAAATAACGCCGTTGAAGACAAGGTAATTTCGATCCGTTAGCACAGTGGTTAGCCAGGGGAGGGGCTATCGGGCTGCCCCCCCCCAGAGCTAAACCAAAATTCTTGATTTAATTTAATCTTCTTGATTTGATCTTATTTTTCATTTTAAAAAAATAGTAATAAAATCGTGACAACGTTGCTTTCTGACTTGACAGGCTCGAAAATTTTTCTACTATTCTAGTACTTCCACTTGCACGTGTAGCGTTGGCGCGGTCAAAAACATTTTTTGGCCAGTTTTTCCATTGTATTTTTTATTAAATTATCGAAAGTATTGTAGTGTTCTTTATTATTCTTATTGTCATGAGAAGAAAGTCTGTAATGTTAAAGTGTTTTGGTTTATATAAGCTATGAAGTTTGACATTTGTCACTACGATACAAAATTTTTATGCCCTCCCCCCCCCCCCCCCTCCCGACCCAAATCCTGGATTCGTCACTGTATTCGCAAAAGGAAGGCATGATTAAATCATCATTTGTGCCAGTACGTCAGCTTCGTGTATAAAGTTTGACAAAACCCAGGGTTGCGAGTTTCTATCTCCCACTACTGTTTTTCGATAGAAAAAAAGATTTTAGAAAACCTGACAAGAAGAAAATATTTGTTTGGCTTTAATGTCATCATAAATGTGTTAATAAATTTTGAAAATTATTAAAATTATCAGGGTTTTCATCATAAAATTCATTAAAGTTTAAACTTTATAATCATTTGTTTAACCAATTCATACAGTAGTGTCCCAAGAAAACGCAAAACTTACACTTTTTTCATAAATAGGGTAATATAAATTTAAATTGGGCAAATAATATCGTTGAAAACAAGGAAATGTTGATAGTTTCCGAATAGGAAGGTATGAATGAATCATCGTTTTTGCCATTTCCTCATCCTTTAAGTGATGGTGTCAGTCTCGTGTATAAAATATGACAAAACCTAGGGTTTCACGTTTCTATAGTCCACTATAGATAGGCTTGCCAGATTTCTGAAATGTTCAACCGGGACACCGGAATGCCCTCCAGCGTCGCGGGTATGCAAGGGTACACACCCTTGGCTTTTTTTAGAGTGTTTTAGAGGGTAGTTTATTCTCAATGATATGAATAAATGGTTACTGATTAGGAACCTAAACCAGGGGTAATAATAAATGACACAAGCATAAAAATTTAAACATTTTATTTCTTACATGTTAATATTTATAAGTTACTTAAGTAAGAATAAAGACTTTGAATGAGGAATAAAAATTTGAACAATATTTACATGTACTTTTCATTGGCTGAGACTTTTTTTAGAAAGTCTTTTTTGTTTTTAATCGTGTTGTAAAAATCTTCACAAGCTATTCCGATATTAATTTTACATGTCATCAAGCCTTTAACTGTAGATTCCTTCATCAAACCCCTATCATCAGTCCATGCCCATCATCAAAGAAAATACTCTCTCAACTGGTGCTGATGTCCCAGGTAAGCAGAAGGCATGGTCACGATTGGCGAGACAAGACGATACGATGACAGTATTAGTTATTAGCAGACCATCACTCTTCTATAGTTTTCACTTTTCATACAGTACAGTGAAATAAATGATAAAGTAATTATCCTAAATAATCCTTCACAGTTAATTATTTTTAGGCTTTTTTGGTCATCTATAATCAAATTTAATTTTTACCGGGACGTGAAGTAAACCGGCCGGGACACCGGGATTTTGTCTGAAAACCGGGACTGTCCCGGTCAAACCGGGACGTCTGGCAAGCCTAACTATAGAGCATCAGAAAAGTATCTAGGCTAGAGAAATCCGTTCTAGTGCCCATAACATTTCGCTTCGCAACAGTTATAATGGAGACGTTTAACTCAAAAAAAAATTTAAGCTTTGAATTTTCTTCATGCAATATTAAAAATTGTAATTTGAGCTTTATTCAACTAAAGTAAATTTTCCCATTCCAATTTCATTTTAATTTTGGTTGTAAGGCTAGATTATTTTTTACTTCGATTTATTTTCTAATCAGACTTGCGGTTGTGAAAAAAGTTTGAATGACAGACATAGCATGGAATTTT
>BGPR01006272.1:0-16455 GCA_013235015.1 Araneus ventricosus | reverse complement strand
TTCATTTCAAAGAATGTGATTTCACATTCCAATTTCATTTAATTTTGTTTGTAAGGCTAGATTATTTTTTGCTTAGATTTATTTTCTAATCAGACTTGTGGTTGTCAAAAAATGATTATTTGCATGACAGTCATAGCATGGATTTTTTTCATTTCACAGAATGTGATTTCAAATTCCAATTTTATCGTAAAAGACAATCTCAGAAATATCATACCTAAGAAGATTTATATTAATATGATTGCCCACAAAAAGTTCAGATGAAATCGTCTCAGAGAAAAGATTAAATGTCAAAGCGTATTTTAATCACAGGAGCCCCTTTTTCGTTAAAAAAGTTGGGTTTAAAATTGTTTTGAAATATAATGATGTCATGAAATTTAGTTTAACATGCATTGTGAAAATTTGACCATGAAAATTAGTTTTTCGTTGCAAATTGCACTTGCTCAATAGCAGAGTTTTTAAAACTAATTTTAATTTGTTTATTTTGTTAAATTCTGAATTTCTGATTAATTCTAGATACATTTTATTCTTATTGTGATTCCTTAATAATAAATATGAAAAACCTTTAAAAAACGCTTTTACCAATGCATTAAAAAAGAAAATAATAATTATTAATAATAAATTAATAATTATTTTTTTATATTCATTATTCTCTAGATTTTAGTCTTTAATTTATGTCATAATTCAGCATCATAAATATTTTGCCATTTCAGAATTAATTTTTCATGAAATAATTCCAACAATTATTTTATTGAAAAGAGCTCTAAAATTACTGAAATATTGCATTGTCATCAAGACCCAATGAATATACAAAATTTCAGAACTCTAGTGCATTAAGAAGTGAATGAAAAATCGATCACAAAATTCTGACCGTACAAAAAATATTTCGAACTTAAATCCATTTTTCTTCAACTAATTCTAACAATAATTTCTTTAAAAAGATCTATAATAGGATATACTTATTTTTATTGAAACATTTAAATTACTATATAAATTATTTTAGTTTCCAAAAAAAACTATAGATGGCGTCCCTGAAACCTACCGAGTGCAAACATAATTTTGCACATTTTTTTTAAATGATAATTGAGAGCTCTGAAATTAATAAAATATTGCATTGCCATTAGACCCAATAAATAAACAAAATTTCAGATCTCTAGTTCATTAAGAAGTGAGTGAAAAATCGATCACAAAATTGCAACTTTACATACAACCATGGAACATTTCGAACTTAGTAAAAGCGTTTAAAAATGAAAATCTTCAAGAAGCGTTTTAAACTAATGAGTTTTTGAACTGAACTTTACGCTAAATGTTAGTGATAGTTGGAATCAAATTTGAAACCAACCGTAACAGAATTTCTCACAAAACTGAATGAAAAGAATTCAAGTACATCCATATTTATAAAAGCCAATGTTTGTTTGTTTGTGTGCGTGTGTGCCTGCGTGCGATGTCCAGACGAATCTATGGCACTTACAACCTTGAAATTTGGCACACAGGTAGTCTTAATGATGACTCGAAGCCGGAATTTTAAAATTTATCCTAGAAAATTTTTTATTTAATGTTTTTTGTGTTGTTTTGGATGATTTTTCGCACTAATTTCTCAATATCATGGTTTTGGATAATTTTACGAAAAAAATAGATACACCATCGGAAAGAGCAATCGATTTTCGTTCTAATGGAATATGATTTGAATTTCCAACTTAATTTACTGAATTTTGAACAAAATTTTAAAAATTGTCATTTTTATGATAATTTTTCATTCGGTTTTTTTAACTTCTAGCATCCGTCTTTCTAATAACGATATCATTTTCAATTTTTTCATCTTATAACTGGAACGTTTCTGTAAGAATTAAAATGAGAACCGTTAAAATAGCTTTTCCTGTTTTTTTAAATTAATTTTTCCCTGCTCAGTTCAAACAGTTTTTTTGCTAGCGACATTTGACAGCGAGATATTCTCCGGAGATTCCAGACTGCATTCTTGCAATTTCATTGGCTGGTTAAGTGACTTTCCTCGCGGCAGGTGACGACATTACTTTCGCGTTCTGCAAGGAGATGATTTATTTACTCGATGACTTCGATTATTATTTTTAAGCGTGTCTTAACTTATTTCTTTGCCTTTCATACTTTGCTTGCGGTATAATAAATATCACATTGTATTTTTTAACATTCTTTTGGATTAACGGTACTCGGTAGAGAGGAAAAAGAAACGGACAAACTCAATAACATATATTTCTGTTTTGATTTTGTATTTAAAACTTTCATTACGTAATTGTACAGGGTGTCCAACAAAGGACTCCCTGATTTTAAAATTAAATAACTCGGCAACGGAGATCGATAGAAGATTGAAACCGGTGGAATGCTCAGTCTGAGAGCAGTAAAAATCTCATACAGAAGTTTCAAAATTAATCACAAATCTTGCCGACAGGTGGCGCTGTACGTTGCAATCGATATTCAAGTCTGTGAAAGCTGTAAACTGTCGATTGCAAAATCGCTTGCAACCACATCACAAATGAGTTTAAAGATGTGCGATTTTCGTAGCCTATGGGATAGAGTTTGAGCTTTCTCTTCTTGGACCTGATAGCGATTGCAACGCACAGCGCCACCTATGTACGAGATTTTAACTTAATCTTTGAACTTTCTGTATGAGATTTTATACTCTCGACCCAAGCATTCCACCGGTTACTGTCCTATCGATTCCGCTAGGTTGTTTAATTCTATAATCGAGGAGCACTTATGTTGACACCCCATGCTTGAGTCTTTTATATTTGTCGAAGTCCTGATTCCACGTAATCAGGGTAAAGCAACGTTACGCGTACTCTAGTCATGTTTATCTCTGGGCAACCTGTGAGTATTAATCATTCAACTCTAATAATTTTAGCGATTTTGTAGTCTAGAACTGGAAGATTTAACAAGTCTGGAAAACCAATTGAAATGTCTTGAGCTATTGCAAGGCTAACTTTATTGGATTCTTTGATTTGCTTCCTTCTTGATAACTTTTTTTTTTGAATATTTGAAATTCATTTACAATTCAACCAAAATAATTTTTCGAACAAATTTATGTTTAACACTAATATTATTCCATTTACGTTTCAAAAAGACTACCATCCTTGGACTTGCATTGGAAGCTCTTTCAAATCTACGTAAGGATATGACAGAATCTTTTGCAATAATATTCTCATTTTATGCTGAATGTATGGTTCATTGCTCGTATACTCAAATTATTAAAAGACATCTGATAAATTAGTACCTTGTTTACTTATGAAAAAGCAAATTAATTATGTAAATCACGGAAAGAATGATTATTCCTTCGCTAATGAATAATAGATAAAAAGCTAACCATTATCTCATTCGTATTTTGACACGTGTTTCCAAGAGATTATCTCGTAAATATTTGAATATTTTCAGTGCAATTCTATTAACTTCTTTAGCGCCAAAGGCAGGGGCAGGATCAGTTTCTGGTTACCTCAAGCGAGCAATTATTATTTTATATTAAAAAAATGATTCTTCTGATAAGATAAATTCTTTTAAATTTCGATATTCCTTTTATGTTTGGTTTACTTTTCGCTAAGGTACATTTTTTAACATTTTTTAAATTCTTGTTTTTATGTATGAGTTCACATAATCAGATTTTGCGGTGGCTGCATTTTTTTATTTATTTAAAGCTGGAAGTATAGAATATGAAAGATCAAAACAAATTAAGTGAATGCTTTTAAATATTTCACAATTCAAGGAGTTTTGGGGCTATCATTGTTTGAAACAGAAGATAAAGGGTTTAATTGTTATTAAAATAAAAAAATTTTAACTACCTACGTTTTAAAACGGACTAAAAGTAAAATAATTTCTTTACCCCATACAGATTTAAAACGAAAACTTGGCATGCAATAGATAATTGATGTTAAATAGTTTCAGTCGCTAACAATTTTATTACGAATTGAAATGATATGAACTGTTGCGAGAGTTTAATCAATTATTCTCTATTATTAAATATTGCATATCCGCCACGTTTTCGTTTAAATCTATATCAAAGTCTATAAGTATTATACTGATCGTTTAAAATATATTCTATATTTCAGCTTTATTAATCAATGTATTCTTTTAGAGTCTTGTGTGTAGAAACAATCGATTTTAAAACTTGATGAGATTATGACGGAGACATGGCACAATTTCAGGTTATTTCGCTTTCTCTTCATCTGATCATAAATAGAAAATTGTTATTTTCTGAAAAAATTAATTTTGTGATACCAGCCTTCGAGATATAATGAAAACGTACTGCATGCCCAAAGATATAGCATATGGGGGGGTTCTTCGATGATCCCATGGGCCATCCATATATCAGAACAGTCTACAATGTTAATAGTTTTCGAGATATAATGAAAATGTACTGCGCATGCGCAAAATATAGCAAAATATGGGAGTGCTTCGATGATCCCTTAGGCCATCCATATGAAACAAGTCTGTAATAGTATAGTTTTCGAGATATAATAAAATGTACTGCAGCGGCAAAATATGCAAAATAAATCGAAGTGCTTCGATGATCCCATAGGCATCCATATCCAGAACCAAGTCTGTAATTTAGTTTTCGAGATATTGGAAAACGTATTGCAGCCGTCACGCAAAATATGAAATGACAAACAAACAGACGAACAAAGCGAATTAATATTCATTGTCATCTAGTTCATTATGTTTAAAGTTTCAAGTCTCAGCTCATCAGGAGTTGTGTTTAAAATTCATTTGCGCACATGAACAGACACAGACAAAAGAAAGCAAGAGTTAATAAAACTTGATAAATAATATATTTTTTTCCTTTAAAAGTGAAACTTTTTTATCTCTTGCGATTCAGCACATTTTATATTCAGTCTCTTGGAAAATCTAAATTATAGGAAAAGACCTTAAAACATTTTTGTCTTCAAGAACATGGCATGACTTATGTTCAGTGCCCTTTAACAAAATCTTTAAAAAAATCATTATTTGGGTTTAATTCTTTAATCCCTATGACTTTTTTCTTCTTTTCCCGCAAAGACTGAGGTATTTGGAACGGAACGACGTGAATTAGACTCTCCGAACCTGGGTGGTTATTTATCAGGCCCTGCTAATCTCCTGTAGCACGGAACCACTATATGCCTAAAGTATCCGGACACTAGATTTTACATTTTTTTAGAATTTCTCGATGGTTTAACGACTGCCTTTAAACTAAGAAATGTAAAGAATAGACAATAACTCACATTTTACATTGAAGATTCGGTCCTAAGGCAAAATGGGGGTCCGTCTACAAACTGATGAGAATAAACGTTTTTGCCCACCCTTCAGAATACCGATAACAGGATGAAACTTTCAGAAATGGTAATGTTTAATGTAGAATAATATTTGCAGAAATTTTTATAATCAGCGCAAATTTGGTGAGGTTTCTTAAAAAATCTCAATTTTCCCACCTGTTTTTCTTAACATGCAGAGTTTTCTGTTATATTAATGCGAAACTTGAGAAAGATGAAATAATATGTTAAGAGACAGGTAAAAAACTTTGGAAAAGAATTTGTATATATTACAGGGTGAAGGCAATTTTAGTAAATAGATGTTTTACTGCGCATACTGCAATAAGTGTAATTTTTCTTTCACAACTTTAAACCAGATATAGAACTTATATAAAAACATTCAGTTCAATATCATGTATTCAGAAAGATATCAGCATTACAACGAGCAAAATGTTTTGCTCCACTGTCGAGAGAAGCTAAGATGAGGGTTGTACACAAATTGATATTTTAAAACTTATATCTTTCGTTGGAAATGTAATGGTAATTTAAATTTGCTGAATACTTGAACACATCTAATATTCGTAACAGTAAAAATATATATGGAATTATTAAAATTTTTAAGAAAGAATTAATTAGATAAAATCGTTTCACTGCAAGAATAAAATATATTTAAAAAATATCGTTTGGCTGTAAGAATTGTAATATGTAACTTTATTTAAATCGTAAATAATAATATATTAAAGTAATAATTTTTTGTTATTTATAGTTACTAATTAGCACATTTCAGGAACGTTAGCGTAATTGATAAGTGTTCATGGGTATGTAGCAAATTCACAGCACTACAATTCAATATAACTATTTAAAGATATAAGTTTAAAAAATATCACATTTATTCAACCCCTCATCTTTTTAACTTCTCTTCGACAGGAATTTGCTCGTTGAAATCCGATATCTTTCTGAATACTAATGATATTGAACTGAATGTTTTTTATAAGTTGCCCTATATATCAATGGCTTTAAAGTTGAAAAATTACACTATGTTTCTTGCATGCGCATCAAAACACTATTTACTAAAGTACTCATAATTCTGTAATATACAACAATTCTTTTCAAGTTTTACACAAATGCATCTCTAACATATTGTCATCTTTTCTGTAAGTTTCCGATAATATAACGTACTCTGCATGTTATAAAAACAGATGGGAAAATTTGAGATTCAAGAAAACCTTAGTTCTTCCAAATATTTGCGCTGAGTTTACAAAATTTCTCCAAATATTATTCACATTAAACATTACCATTTCGGAAAGTATTCATACTGTTATTCTACAATGAGCAGAGAAAACGTTTTGTCTTCATCAGTTTGTAGACGTTCACTATTTGCCTCAGGAGAATCTTCAATATATTGTCTATTCTTTACATTTTCGAAGTTTAAAGGCAGTCGGTTAAACCATTCAGGAGAAATTCTAAAAAATGTGAAAATCTGCAAGTGTCCGGATACTTTTGGGCATATAGTGTAGGTTGTGGTTGGCAAGAATAATTGGACCCCACTACGGCGCTTTTCTCCTAAGCGATCTCAGAACCTCACCTCCCCTCAAAAGAAGCCAACCGCCTCAGACCGGCCTTAGTGGCTGTTAAGAGGGAATTTTTAGACAGCCCGACACCACCCCGCTGGGTATGAGAGGGTTAAGTGCTGAACTTGGCATTACTTTCTAAAAGAATACCTTTCTATATTTTGTTTTAATACAAAATAGTTCCAAAGGTTATATTTGATGGAATATGAATGATAATCTTAGTGACTGTACATATTAATATAAATATTAATTTATTTTTTAAACTGAATTCAAATGCAATTACTTATATCCTTGTGTCAGAGGTTTTGCTCCAAATTTTACGTGTCTAGACTATTACTGGTTGCTAAAGTAATCTACGGAAAGTATCTTTACATGCTAATAGTTTTATCGCATCCAGTAAAATTGCTCCAATATTTCACTTTTGGTCCGAAAGGACTCAAATACTCATTTAAAAAAATCCCTAACGAACTTTAATCATTCTAATGCCGTTATTCGTAGGAACCCTAATCCTCAACAATTTTATATATTATTAAAATTAAAAAGAACGAACGACTCTAGACTTTAATGACATTACATTACATTACAAAACCTGCATCCCCGTGTGCAGAGCCATTTTTTTCCTTTCCTGTTTGGATGGATGGAGGTGAATTTTATTTTTTTAGATGAATACTAATGAAAAAGAAACATGCATTGGACAAGAAACAAACATAAGAACAACATGGAAAACAAAACAATATGGAAAAAAATACGTAGAGGACAAAAAAGAAGATTCCTAATTTGGCGGAAGTGTGTGCCAATCTGGGTGGATGCATGCTCAATGATTAGCCTCTACAATGAGATTGTTCTCATCACATATGAAGCGCCTTAGGAGTCCAAGTCGGGTTCTTGACAAGTTATTCGTGAGAATGTTTTTCAACCACTGTAATTTAAGTGGCACTGTAGGAGTTTGGAGATGTCAAGTGAGGGTAAACCGACATTTTTTGGCATAGTACATTGGATCCCCTTTCTCTGCACACGAGCAGTTGTCATGTGTTCGAAGATTGAAACGATGACGGTATGAAGGGAAAGGCCCGTGTCCTGTAACTAACATTAGCTCCTCTCTATTCCATCCTAATGGCTTGTTTGAGACCCTAAGCACTATATCGTGTCTACTGCGGCCAGTTTCTTCGTTATCTCAGTTGTCTGGCCAGATGCTTAAAGCATCTGATCTTATCTCAGATTTCAGGTTGGAAAGTGGCTTAGGAAGAAAGAAAGGGTTGCCTTTTGTAATGGCTTTTTTGGCTAATTGGTCTGCACATTCATTGCCTAAATAACCGACGTTGGCTTTGAGCCATTTCAGGGGAATGTGTTTATGGTGAGCAAAAGGGTTTGAATTTCTCGGACCATACTATGGTGGGATTTAGGATTAAGTACGGCCATCAAACTTGACAAACTTTTTGTCCAAATTTTGATTGGTCTATGAAGGGAAGAAGCTGAATGTCAGCTGAAATGCAACAAGACGAAACGGAGACATTAAATCATCAGTTCTGTTATTCATATACGTAAATCTGTATAGAGTTATGATTGTACTATGTTCATTAAACTGGTTCAGCAGCTGTAACGGTTGCAGGCACAGAGCAGCGTTCTGCATAGAGTTATAATCAGATAAGAACAAAATTATTGTCATACCGTTAGAAACAATTATAATAAAATAGACAATTAAATCCAAAATAAATCTCAACCCTAGTATCGTAATTTCTATAAATCATAGGATTGTTTTGGAATTTAGGACATTAATATAAACTTGATTTTCATCATTTTTGCCTAAATAAAATTAATTAAATTGTGTTATAGCAGAGATATAGAATTCGATTAAAATATTTTAATGAAAAATCCAATGCTAATATTTATTAATTTTTGCCAAAAACTGAACTCCAAAATTTAAATTAGTTTTTTTATTAAGTTATGCTTAAGTATTACGTAAGAAAAATTTCCACATATTGTGAAAGTTAAACAAATAAATCAACATGAACCTTAAATATCAAATAAAGGATAAAAGGAGCACGGAGACAGTGACAGCAATAATTGCGTTATTCATCAGCACAATTTATATGCTATTTGAAAGCATCAGACTTGTTGCCATACAGTTAAAGATAAATTGTAAGTAAAATAATCATTTATGAAATGAAAATAAATCCTGAGTCTAGTGCGTTACCACATATTAATTGTTTTAAATCGAAAATTGTTGTAGAATTTGGGAAATCAAAAAATGCATGATCTCCCATTTCATAGTTGAAGTCAATTAATTAATATTTCTTGCATTATAATATCCAAAACAAGACAAATCTAAACAAAATTATTTAAAGCACACTGTCATTGCATTATTAATATAAAAGGCCTGGAATCCATTTATTAAAAAAACATTAAAATAGTATTTTAAGATTTAGAAAATAATTATCATTTCCTAACTTAAAATAATCAAAGAATGACGAAGAAAACATTTACAATATTTGTTGGTCACGAGACAATTAAACGAATTCCATTTTTATATTATTAAATAGGAAATGATTTGAATTGACATTTTAAAAACTCTTAACATGGTTATTTAATCAAAAACAAATATCATTAAGTTAAATGCATATGTTAGGATTTTGCAAAGAAGCTTCCATTAGCAGGTAATGGCACAGAAATCCATTGAAGTCAGACGACCTTCTCTACGTTTTTCACTCAGTTTTCTTTTAACAAATTGCAAAACCGTGCCTACTACTGAACCGTTTCTAAGGAAACAGTAAATAAAGTAGGAGAAAAGCTTTTACTTATATGTTTTTCATTAAGAAATTAACCCTCTAAGCGTTTCGCACGTATTTTTCCGTCTCTCATACTGTGTTCAAAAGCAGACATCATGTGTATATGTATAATTCCTTAAACTACCATGAGGAAATTATTTTTAATATTTCAGACACTTGATTAAACTCAATAGAGTTCTAATTATTCACTTTAAAACCAAATTTTTAAGACTTTAAAGCTAGTAGATAAAAATAGCTAACCACTCAGAGGGTTAAATTTAAAACAGATAAATTTGAAAAGCAAATTTAATGGTCTCAGGGATCAAAGAAACGGGAAGTAACTTCAAAGTTTACAAGAACTTTTTAATCTAACGGTTCAAATAACAAATAAATCAAAGCATAAGCTATTTTAAACACTGTGACATGTCGAAATTCTAATAAAAATCTCTAATTAAATATTTTCCTGCAATTATTTCTTAAGTCAAACAAATGGTATAATCGAAAAATCCTTAAATGTATAGAATAGCATATTTAAGCACAAAAGGGAAATAAAAAAATATATTATTTCGTCCGGTGTTTTCATCGTGTTTTAATTCTGTCCAAAGAAGGATGCTCAGTACTCGCAAATAATTGTAAAATAGTAAGCTAAGACAAATACTTAGTTTTCGCAATCTTTGCGAATAAACGTTACTAGTCGCTTGAATACAATTACGGAAAGTTAGAATTATATTTTCATAGTAATTTGGAAACTCGATCAAGACAATGGTGATAAAGATATGTGTTGAATATAATAGTCAAAGAACCATCTCTCGGAGGGAGGCCAATTTAATCTGCGTTATTTAATATGGCAAATATTGCTGAAAATACCAGAAGTTAGATAAAATTCTTAAATAATTGTGGCAATCGCCACTATATATACACTGTAAAAATAAATCCCGTAAAATTTACGGTTTTAAACTGGCAGCTGGGTTGGTTGTGCAAAACCGTAAAAGTTACGAAGTAAATCCGTAGGCACAACGGTTTTTTACCGTATGAAATCAAGTTTTCTCCGTAAACATTAAGTCATCGAAGTAAGTGACGTCATCGACTGAGTTGAGTTGTTTTTCTCCTTCTGATCGAGTTGAAATGTGCTGATGTGTATTATCAATTAGGAATATTAATTAATCAAGGCTTAATTATTAATTTCAATTAGTTTAGTTAATATAATTTTTAATTGAACTTACTTGGACGATTTCGATGCAAGATGGTGACAAAGCTTCTAACTCTTCCGAGCCGGGGATCGAAACCGCGTTCATAGAAATAAAAGGCAGTCGCTCTAGCCACTAGACCACCGGAGACTTCATAAAATGGAGTAAAAATAATCTATTTGAGTTTTAAAGTCACTATAGCTCTAGTGGAGCCACCTAGTGGTGTAAAAATCAACTATTACCAGAACACGTGTTTTAAGGTTAGCTTTCATGAGTGACAACAGGTTACTGCAACATGTGTAAACAATAGCGGAGATGGAACCCTATTAAAAACATGAAATGAATGCAATAAAATTACATTTAAGAAAAGGGAAAGTTATCATACGGAAAGCAATACCGTATGACGAAAAATAGAATTTGAAGTGACGGTTTTAAACCGTTTGTGGCTGTAGCGGAAAACGGTGAAAAACCGCTTTGTCAACAAAGCAGCTTTAAACCGTCAAATATACGGAAAAAGTCCGGGAAAAAAACGGATATTTTTTACAGTGTATATAGCTAAAAATTTGTAAACTGCAGAATAGCAACCTCAGTAGAATTCTAATTCTTGTTTATATTTGTATCAAATCGCACTATTGATGTTTGTTATTCGTTATTATAATGATATTAAAGTCTATTTTTTAAACATATGGTTGTCAATCTGACGACACCTTTTCACTACAACTAGAACGCATTCCTGTATCGAGCACACTCATTCCAAATATTGAAGATGCCAGTTCTCGAATGGCATCTCAAATAGTTGGAGGAAACATGCGTTTAGATAAATGTGCAAAACCCTTATTTAAATGTACAGAATCAATTTCTAACAACTAAAAAGTTATTATTCTCGTTAATAAAAATTGAGGGACATTCGCTATTAATTTTAAATATATTTGATCTTGGAAATTCGTATTATTATATTTATTGTGAAAAAATGGCAGGCTTTTGGTAGATTGTTGTTTGTTACCTTATGCTAAATAATGTTTATTGTGTAGAAAATGTTAAGTTTGAATAGTTAGATATTTAAGTTTGAATAGTAGTTTAGTTTAGTTTAGCTATATTAACGTCCCATTTTGAAGCAACACGAGGGCCATTTTGGGATGGTCCTCATAGTTTTGAACCACGATCAGATGACGAGGACAACGCCTGACCTGGCACCCCCTCTCCAAACTTCCACGCCAACGGAAGGACGTTTCCCCCTACGTATGATTTAGCCTGCAACAGGCCTCATACACGACTGATCTACGGTGGAATCGGGTTTCGAACCAGGAACTCTACGGCCCCTAAGCCGAGACCTTACCACTAGTCCAATTTTAATAGCAAGTAAAATTTTAAAATTACTTTTCCTTCCACAGAAATGATACATATTATAAAAGGACATAATAAATGGAATGATTCAAAAGGCTATAAAGATAAATAAGATTAGCATCTTATTATGCAGAATCTATACATTTGGGTTATCTGAGCAACATCTAAAAGTAATACGTAGTGACAAACTAAAAATTTTAAATGTATTCACAAAAATTCAGTTTCAAGAGAAATAATTAGTTGCTATTTAACTTTTCGATATGCACTTTTTCTTTTCATGAGCATAAATAAATATCTCGTAAATCTTCTCTAAAGTTTGCAGATAATCATTATTGCAAAGATCATTAATTCATTATTCATCCTTTATCCGATAATTTATAGATGATTAATTCGGTGATCTATATTTTCCAATTACATAATTCAAACAGCACAGAAGCCATAATTTTATACCAAAGCTTCACCTTCCTGCTTTTCCTGCCAATAAATTCATTCGTCAATAATCCTTGTGAGTAGAAATTGAAGTATTAACCAACAATTTATTTCCGTAAGTGAATAAATATCGTGCCATTTTTATTGTTTATCATATTAGTTTCCCCAAACGTTTTCAAATGGCAAATATTAAGAAGCAATTCTCGCTAATGAAACTTAAAAAATTAATTAAAACAAGTTAATAAGCATTTTTGAAATTGAAATGTAAATATCAAATCTGTCAGTTGGTTCAAAAAATCATCCCCCTTTTTCTCAAGAATGGCAAACGTTGATCATAAAGAATTTTTAATCTAACGTAATTGAAACCTCAATTATGCTAAGATAAGACTGCTAAGAAAATATATAAAAACTTTTAAGAAGGAGTGTAAAATTGACTTTTTGAAATAAAACAAAAATTATAATAATTCCTTAGAATAAAGCAAACTCTGAAATGATTCTTCGATCCAGTTTAATTCCTTCAATCCTTTCTAATAAATTGCAGAGAAATTATCTTTTCCCGCAATTGCATTTATGTCCTAAAAATGTAGTTTTAGATCGTAATTCTTGAAATACATAACGAGTTGGTTCTGTACAGGGTGGTTATGGATAAACTTTGCAGATATATGGCCCCCTAGAGAGCATACCATTCGAGTGAACGGAATAAACTTTTGAATGTAGGTATTATGCGGTATGCGCTCAAGAATGATGTGCAAAATAACAGTCCATCTCTCACAGTTATGGTTACAGTGAAAACATTTCGAGAAAAAAAGGCGAAAAGTAGAGCTTTACTGCTGCTTCTCTGCCTTTTATTGGTCGTTTTCACTTTTTTTAATCTCTACATAGTGCCGCCATTTTTCGCGCTAAAAATACCGTTTCAACTCCATTTTAAGTTTTTCAATGTGAGGATCACGTTTCAGTGAAGAAAAAGTGGGTGTTGCTATTTGAAAATTTCGAATGATTTTTTTTTCAATGTAACCGTAACTGTGAGAGCTGGCCTATTGTTTTGCACATCATTCTTGAGCGCATACCGCATAATACCTGCATTCAAAATTTTATTTCGTTCACTCGAACGGTATGCTGTCTAGGGGGTCATATATTGGCAAAGTTTTTTCATAACCATACTGTACGAAGATGCTGGCCGTTTTAAATTTATAATGCGTTTTATATTTTTTCTAAAATAAATATGAATCTTTTAAGTTGTAAAATGTAAAGTAAAATGCCATTTATATAACAAACTAACCCACAAAAATAGAGATATTAAACCATCAGTAAAGAGCGGGAAATCTCTCAGATCGCTTGAGTATATGTAGTATATTTTGCTTTCCTCCTTAGATAAAATCAGCATTATTTTTCACCCCTTTTAGCTCTATTTGTAGATAATCGAGGAGAGGGTATTAAGAAAGTTTTGGCTTCAATCACCTAGCGCCAAAATTTCGAAAATCTCTATTCCGATCGCTAAGATCGCCGCGACCAAAGTCTAAAGTTAATTCCACTTATTTATTCATTTTTTTACGTATTTTAAGTTGTATGCTATTTTATGTGGAGAGTTTCCTCCGGAAATATTTGAAACTAATGTTACTATTTTTTTTCTAGCTTCACGATCTTGCCTAAAAACTGCAATCTTTCTATGAGAATGATTAACAAGACACCTAAGGTACGGTTCTGCAAAAATTAGAAACATAATTATATGCACAAAATTAAATATACAGGGTGTCCAACAAAGGACTCCCTCATTTTAAAATTAAATAACTCGGCAACGGAGATCGAAAGAAGAACGAAACCAGTGATATGCTTAGTCTGAAAGCCGTAAAAATCTGATACAAAAGTTTCAAAATTAGTTATAAATGTTGCCGACAGGTGGCGCTGTACGTTGTAATCACAGTTCAGATTTCGAGAAGAAAGCTATAAACTGTCATTTGCAAGTAATCGTTGCAATCACATCACAATCGATTCAAATTAGGCATTTTTCGTGCTTGCCAGGGACAGTTTATAGATTTCTTATCGGATTTTGAATAGCTATTACAACGTACAGCGCCACCTGTCGGCAACATTTATAACTAATTTTGAAACTTTTGTATCAGATTTTTACGGCTTTCAGACTAAGCATATCACTGGTTTCGTTCTTCTATCGATCTTCGTTGCCGAGTTATTTAATTTTAAAATGAGGGAGTCCTTTGTTGGACACCCTGTATTATATATTTATGTTTTTAATTAATTACAAAAATTAAAAATTAACTCAATACAAATTAAAAAAAGAGCATGTGATCTGATATATCACAGTGCCTAATATAAGGCGTATAATAGCTCCGCCTCACGAAAGGTTTAAATTTAAAGAAAGAATATTTTAAATATAAAACTATTTATTTTCAATAATAATTCTGTCTTGAAGGTTTTTATCTGAATAGCAATATTCAGATACGTATTTTTTCATTATATATTAAACCTTTCATTTCATTCCATGTTTCGTTTTGAAAATTACTAAATTTATTTCTAAACTGAGTATTAGACATGTAGCTGATCATAAATATGTAAAGGAAAAAAAATTACCATTTTTTTATTTTCAAGAAATTTGTGGGTTCACAGTGAAACCAATGAACAGTAACAGGTTATTTTCCCTCCGAATAAGTTATCAACGAAATGCAAATTAAATTACGTATTTAATTTACAAGTATACGTGAGTATTTAGGATAGTCATCCTTCATAAAATTCGATATTACTTTCAAAGATTCAATTTTAAAAAAATGTCAATTTGTGCAAGAACCCTCATCATTTTGTTTTTCTTAGAGATCAAAAGAAATTTAGCTGTTGCAATGCCGATATCTTTCTCAATATTAATTGGATTAAACGGGGATTTTTGTATATATCTGGCTCAAGTTATAAAAGAAAGATTACGTTACGTTTCGCCCATGCGCAGTAAAAATAATGCTCAATGCGTGGTTTCACTGCGAAACCAATGAACGCAAATGGGTTAAAAGTTGTCTTTTGAGGAACAATGAGGGTCCTGAATGCTTTAATTTCCTTGTAATAAAAAATAATATTATTATTTAATAAATTAATTGTTTGGTAGAACAGAAACATTCCGACAAAGCTCGCACTGAGAAAAAAATTCTGGCAGAAAAACCATATTTGTATGGTAATGGAATTTCTGGTAATAAAACCAGAATTCTGGTTATAATCAACAAAATTTACGGTATTTAAATCATTTGTTTAATAATCTTACTGTTCGTTCTGGTTATGGTTTACGAGAATTTCTGGCTTTAGAAATTATGGCTCTTTTTACCCACCTATTTAGTAAAATTACAACGCTGAAAAGTTAATTTACCAGGAAAAACGGTTTTCATACCATACACTTCGTTTTTTACACGAGAATCACGATAAAATTACCAGATTATTCTTCAGAAAACATCGATCATTTTACCATATGTTTGGTGATTTGACTATGCTAACCTCTCTGACGTCTACCAAATACAATGGTATCAGTGCGTTTACTTTTTCTACCATGCCGTATGGCGGCACTTTGTTGGATTGAAGTAGATAACGTTCCTTCTCAAGTATACCACTATATGAGAGAAAAGAAGGACATTAATGAAGTGTTGAAGTGTGAAAACATTCTATACCCTGATGGATCAATCCATAGCGGCGTCTGTTTTATGTATTTGTTAAGTGCGTAGTGCAATTTACTAAAAGTTTCAGTTTGGAAATGAAGGAACGTTAAACGAAAAAATCTTTCTCTGTTCGCTCGGCCATGTTCAGCATGACGGGACATTCTCGCATTAGAGCTGATTTGGATATTTACATACCCATTGAAAATAGACAGAAGTAGAATAATAGAAGAAAAGCTAAAGGAGTGGGGATTTGAAGAACTGGTAACAGGAGT